>PVIC010009475.1:0-45535 GCA_004025085.1 Thryonomys swinderianus
CTCTCTCTCTCTCTCTCTCTCTCTCTCTCTCTCTCACACACACACACACACACACACACAGTGTTACTTTCATAAAATACACATCTTGAGACACCCTGGGCCCTGAATTTTGTATGAAAATAATGCTCATGTAACCTAGTGTATGCAGGACGCAGCCGCTTCCCATCTCACTTGGGGTAAAGTTACTCATAATTTCCTTGCCGAGTTTCATCTGCAAAATCACGCAGTGTGGATGATAAATTTCATAGTGAGAATTGCCAGATGTGGCTTTATAAACCTGTACAAAGTGAGCGGCAGGTAAACAGCATTAGTTACCATTGTCCCCAAGCAGAACTCTGCGTCACTGATTTGTGTACAAAGTAAGCAGACACGCCTTTCTGAGGGTGAGTCGGTTCCCTGTGGCCAAGCCGCGGCCTCGCCCCCGTCCAACGCTGTTCGTCCCCGCTGGCCCCGAGGCCGGTGTGGGGCAGCCCCGGGCCGGCAGCAGCGGGGTCCCTGGGACACGGCTGCTGCACTGAGGCGGGAAGTGACCAGCTTCTGAGCACTTTTCATGGGGGTAAAAATGGAAGTGACCTGGATCCCCAGATACAGTGTCCACTTTCCACAGCTGCGGCACGAGGGGAAATGGCTCCTGGAAAGAGTAGGTCCGTCTCCGTCTCTGTCTCTCTCTCTCAGCCTCCACATCTTACCGGGTTGGCCTCAGACTCCTGGGTTCAGGTGACCACGCCTGGCTCCGAGGAGTCTGGTTCGCGGCTCCCCGTGTTCCAGCCTCTGCAACGCTGTGGAAGGAAGGGGTTGTTCTCTGCCTGACTTACCCTCTTCCTCTTTCTCCACATTCTCAACGTGGGTGGGAAGTAGGGGACAGATTGCCGCGCCCTGCCCTGGCAGAGTGACTCGGGCTCTGTGGCCAGGGCCAGGGGTCTGTGCTTTTCACCCTCTTCTGGTGAGTGTAGGAGCCTTTCGAAGGGTCTCTGAGTTTCACTCTGCCTGTCTGTAACACAGGAAAATTGAATAAAACAATGTCCTGAGAGATCTTGGAATTGCATCCCTGGCAGATAGGGCGCACTCGGAAACCACCAACTCCCACCCGGTGAGTCCTGCATCGCCCTAAGTCGTAACTGACTGTCAGGCAGCTGCGGCTTCCTCCCCAGCAGGCTCAGCACTGAAGGGTCAGAACCCAGGGCTAATTCTCTAGCACTGGGCCTCTGTGGGAACACTGGGAGGAAAATGAGAGGCTTTCCTGACCCCGAGAATTATTCTTGCAGGATTTTCTATCTCAGCAGAAAAATTTCCAAGTCTTTACTCTTCCCTTGTCCTTTCTCACAATAATTCTGGGCTGTACGTCTTTTTAAAATCAGGTTGAGAGCCGGAGATTTAGCTCAGTGGTTCCGGTGCCTGCCTAGCAAGCATAAGGTCCCTGGTTTGATCCCCACTAACCACATACAACAATAGCACACCTGGTGACTCATGCCCACCAGCAATCAGTACCACATGCCACAATGCCAGGCATGGTGGCTCACTTCTGTAATCTCAACACTCAGGAGGCAGAGGCAGGAGGACTGCCTTGAGTTCGAGGCTTGCCTGGGGTACATAGTGAGCTTAAGGCCAGCGTGAACTACAAAGTGAGACCCTGTCTCAAAAAATTAAAAAAAAAATCAGGTTGTACTCGGCATGGTGGTGTGTGGCTATAATCCCAGTATGCAGGGGGCTCAGGCAGAAGGGTTGTGAGCTAGGCAAATTAGAGTACCTATCTCAAAAGAAAATCTTCAAAAGGGCTGGGAATGAAGCTTAAGTCTCCCTGGGTTCAGTCCCCAGCTTTCTTCCACAGTTTAGGTTAGGGTTAGCCAACTCTATTGTGCTTAAACTACTAGTTAAAACTAGTAGTTAGCTTGTGTTTGGTTGACGGGCAGCTGTGTGACTGAACAAAGGATTCACTCAGCCTCAGTTTCTTCATTTGTACAGTGAGAATGCGATGCATCTAACGGGACTCTTGTGAACCTACCGGAAACCATTATCTGATGCACTACATACATAGCATTTCCTCCCATTAAAACATACAGGTGAGCACTTTCTCTTCCTGTGGGCAAAGTAGTTCCCAAATACGGACGCGTTGGAAGATGGCCCCGGGCAATGTTTCAGTCTTTTTGGGGAACACAGATTGGCACGTGCAGCTCCTGGTTAGCTCGGGTAGCTGTCTGTGAGGGCAGCCATGAGGTGAGGCTGAGTCTGGAAGGGCTGGTCAGAGTGTGTTTTGGGGGTTTGCTGTGTGTTGCCTTGAGCGCTAAGAGCAGCCGTTCTCTATTTACCTGGAGGAAAGCCCAGGAAGAAATGGCTTCCACAGTGACACGGCACCTTAAATTACTATAAGTGGCGTCAAGGGGCTAGTACACAGTGGGCAATAGTTTGGAAGCACTTTTCCTCCTCCTGAGATCTTGAAGATCAGCTTCTTTCTCTTGGTATCTCTGTGTGGTCAGAAGAGTGGGCTGTGGCGTCTGGGGCCATCTTACTCTCTCCTCTTTCCTCTGGGAGAGGCCTTTGGCTCCCTGCTTTGGAAACTGAAGCGCCAGTGCTGAACCCTCATGCTCCAGATCTGCCCTGGAGCTGTCCTCGGAAATCTTGGGTGTGAGGACATCCAGACCACCAGGCCCTGGTTCTGGAACCTTCCGGAATGTTCTGTTCAGTGGACCAGCCACACCCGTGGAGAGGGAGATGGAAGGGAAGGAGGAATGCGAAGAGTCTTGGAGACAGGATGTAAATAAAATGCCTGACTCCCAAGAGGAAGTACTGGTGGGCGCCCCAAGAGTGGCAGCAGGCCGTCTGGGGGCTTTGACAGGACCTGACGCTGAGCCAGAGCTCAGGGCCAGGAGAGGGGAAGGCGGGAAGGTGTGGTGGCCTGATGCCTTTTCCTCCTTTGGTTTCAGTTAGGTGGCGTAGCCATGGGTGTGGAACCTGGACTGTGTTCCTCCAGTGACTTCCTCTAATGACTTCCAGCCACACCCTCCACCCCCAGTTGAAAGCTGCTCTTTTTTTAAATAATTGCTTTTAGGTTTATATATTTTTATTTTTTGAGGCAGGATCTCCAACTCACTGTTATCCTCCTGCGTCAGCCTCCTGAGTGCTAGGATTACAGCCAGCATGAATCCCACTCTTAAAATTTCTTTTGTGAAGATGATTCTAAAATTTCTCTTAAGTCTTCCCATCAGGAGATCCTTTGATTTCTAGTAAATTCAGGACATTCGTGGGTTTTTTTGCTATATTCATTTGCATTTAGTTTGCATAAGTTAGCATACCTCAGAGTCTGGGACTTTAAGTCAAGGCAAGTCAGGAAATGAATGCAAATAAGCTCTGGCTTCCTTTCTCTGGGAAGTGCCAGAGGAAGGCAGCCTTGACTTCTGTGCCAGAAGTTCCATTGTCCCCTTGCCTACACGTCCCACCTGGGGCCACTGGGAAGTCAACCAGGAGTCCCTGGCATCAGCCTCAACACATTGGAGCTGCAGGGAAGGAGTGGAGTCACGTGATGGGTTTGTTTGGTGGGACAGGAGTTGGGGTGGGAGAGGTCTTGGGTCTCAGTACCTGAGAACAAGAAAGAGCAAGAAATTGGGGGAAGTAGGGGAGAATGGGACAGAGCTGGGGACAGGGGATCCCTGGAGCAGGACAGAGCCAGGAGAGGTCAGAGGAACAGAGTGGGGAGCACTGGGGACAGAGAGCACACTCAGTGGTGGAGCGTTCAGTGTGGCTGGCCAGCTTCCGCTGGGAGCTGTTCCTGTCCTCCCTGCAGGGCAGGTATAACCTGGGGTTTCCTTCAGTCACCCTTGGGCCTGTCCTGGGACTGAGTTGTCACAAAGAGGCTGAAAATGAAGGTCACAGCTTTTTTTTTTTTTTTTTTTTTTTGCTTTTTGGAGACAGGGTCTCGCTTTGTAGTTCGGGCTGGCCCTGAGCTCACTATGGTGCCCAGGCAAGCCGCCGCGAACTCAGCAATCCTCTTGTCTCTGCCTCCCGAGTGTTAGGATTACAGGCGTGAGCCACCACGCCCGGCATTGTGGTATGTGGTGTTGATTGTTGGTGGGCGTGTCTCCACACCCAGCATTATATGTGGTTACTGAGGATCCAATTTAGGTCCTTGCGCTTGCGAGGCAGGCGCCTGAACCACTGAGCTAACCCTCCGGGCCGAAGGTCACAGCTTTTAAAGCATCTCCTGGGTAACAGATGACAGCAAGGTGAGCCTGTGAGTGGCTTTCCAGAGGGGACCACCTGCCACGCCCATAGCTACAGCTCATTTTCCCAGTGCCAGGGCGAGGAATGAAAGGAATGGTACGATCCTGATAGGAATGGTATGATCTCCACCGTTGAGGGACAAGGTGGAGCTGGTGTGGCACCCCCAGTGCCACCTAAGGACACCTTCTTCCTGGAGACGGTCCAGGTAGGGCCAGCAGTGTGGGCTTCCATGGTGACTGCTTGCAGTTTAATCTTGGCTCTCGCACTGAGGGTCTTGGGGAAGTTCTAATTCTTCTATGCCTCAGTTTCCTTATCTATAAAATGGAAATAATAACACCTGCTTCTCAGAGCTGTGGAGCATGAATGAACCCTAATACTCCCTTTGATCAGTGGCTGGCAAAAAAGACACACACAACAGATACACTTGTGACACTTGTGGCCCCAAAGAAGAAGTGATGAAAAGCTCGCAGAGCTTGCAGAGAAACATGGATGGTGCCAGCCTCCTGGCTCTGTGCCAGTGCGACAGCTGTGTCAGCTTAGCAGCTGTGCTTACAGTTTCAACCCAAGCACTGCAGCCACAGCCACAGCAGGAGGCTGTGTGGCCAAGGGCCAGGCATAGGCTCTAACCACAGATTGGGAAATGACAGAGCGAACTTATGATGTTACTTCCGTGTGTTGGTTGCTAAGAGAAAAGAGCCAACACCCACAAGTTAAGGGAGGGGAGGTTTATTTAGCTCAGTCCATAATCAGCTGACTCTAAGGCAGGGTGGCACATAGCAGGGAGCATCACAGAGGAGATACAATCTATGGTGGGCAGAAGGCAGCAAAGCAACAAGGGTTGACCACAGCTCTTTCTGCCCCTTTTATCATATCCAGGCTGCTTAGGCTGGGCAGCGCTCACGCCCTCAGTCCTGGTGCCCTCGCTCCTTTATCACCATGAATCATTCCCGGGGTCGCACACTCTAGCTCCACTGACCTCTGAAAAAGCCTCACCTACGACTGCATGAGGCTTTGGGGGGCCATCAGGACATAAGCCGTGACATTCCAGTTTGATGATTTTCTTCCTTTAAAACAATTTCCTTGTGTGTGTGTGTGTGTGTGTGTATTTTTTTTTTTCTCAATCTCTTTCTCCAGAAGGGGAACATTAGTAAAAGGAATTGCTCCGGTCTTTGATTGGCAGGAAGGAGCACAGGGCTGCGGGGAGGGACTCCGGGGAGAAGAGGGCAGCGGACCCTTTGAGGCTTGTGTACTGTTCCCGCAGAGGACTCCCGGGGAGGGGCTCGAGGAGCTTTAGACAGGAGGACGACTGCGTGTCTTGACAGCGGTAGCGGCTGGACCCGTGACCACTAAAGACGCTGATGATGATCCAGAAGCCACGAGCCACGGCCACTCCCCGAAGGAGGCTGCGCCGTCTGCTCTCCGCTCTGGCCATCTGCGGAGCTGCCCTGGGCTGAAAGCAACGAGCTAGTGAATTAGAGGAGGTTCTGTAGCAGGTCGTTCTCTCCCTGGTTAACATTCAGACCCCGGAGCGAGGCGCCACCCCCACCTTCCCTCCAGCCCTTTTTCTTCTCAAGATCCAGCCGCTGATGTGGGGACATCCGGTGGCCCAGCTGGGGGTCCCCGCCGCTGGGCCTTCCTTAGCTCCCTCCTGTTTGGCTCCGTCTCCTGTGCTTGGCCAAGGATGGAGCTTCTTGCCCAGTCTCACCCCTGACTTATTCTAAGCTTGACAGCGGTCACTGTCAGCTAAACTTATGACACTAAGATTCCTGGAAAAGGCAAAACTCCGCTATAGGCTTCTTGTTCACATGAAAGTTTGGGGAACTTTTGGCCTTCAGCAGCAGGGCAGAGCAGCCTGATGTGGGGTCAGGGGGTGGTTGGAGGGGCAGCCGACCTCCCACATGCCCCATCCTTTGTTTGGAGCCTTGGTTTAGATCTTTGACTAGAGGCCTTAGGACGCTGAAATGGTGAAGGAACAGCATTATAATAAGCAGCCTAACTCTAGGCAGGCAGAAGTGGAGGTTCTTTGTGGCCCACTGCTCTACCCGCCAGAACTTGGCTACTTACTTAAAGCGGGACCATGGGAAAGTTCTTTCTCTGGGCCTCAACTTCCTCGTAGGTAGACTGAATCCAGGCTAAGCCGAGACCCTCCCAGGACTGATGCAGTGCGGCCTAGGTATCCCGGTAACCCCTGGCTGTCCCAGGGATCGGAGTTCCAAGGTATCAGGGAGGGAATAGGGCACATCTGGCGGGAGGCGCTTGTGAGTTTAGTTACCCAAAAGGGTGGAAAAAAGAGAGAAAGAAAGTATAAAGTGGGAGGCAGTGGCCTCACTGCTCCTCTGTTCATCTGGGCCCAGTTGACTTTGCTGACTATGGGGCAGAAACTTTTTTAAAGAGAGTCACAATCGTAGGCCACTGCATGAGCTCTCTTAAGACAGCAGGGGCACACCCAGCCCTTCTCCCTTGGGAGCTGAGGCAGCCTTCACCACCTACATGGGGTGAAGTTTTCCACGTGGCTCTGAAGCTTGATCAGAAGCAGCTCCATTTGGTTTCCTTGGGACACACGTCTTGGAAGAGCCCAAGTGCCCCCCGAGGCCTGTGTGAGAAGAGGCTGTGGGTCAGCCTTCCCGCTGGCGTTCACCAAAGTCCCCCTTGCAACCATTTTCCGCAAGCCACCAAGTGTAATGAACCCTTTGCTCCGACTGGGCCCGCTGACGGCCTCACCACTCTGTCGACCTCACTGCCCGGCCCAGGGAGAAAGCACCCGGTGAGTCCTGCTCAAATTCCTAGTGTGAACAGCCGTAAGATAGGAGAGAATCATTGTTGCTTTGGTCAAGCAAGTTTTAGGGTAGTTGTTATTAAACAAAAAGTACTGGAATGGGATGATAGATGTTTAAAAAAAAATCAGCCTCTTATTTCCAATACTGATGAAAATCCCTTAAAAATAGACGTGGGGAGTTAGAACTCATTTGGAAGCCAACTTTGATTTTGCTCTTCAGGGACATGACAATGAAACTAGCATCTTCTAGAAGTGCTGGAGATTAAGCCCAGAACCTTGGAAAAAATCATATTGTATCACAAAAGGAATCAAAGCCATTACCTCCAGCTTGGGGTGATGCACATGTCAGTCATCATGTGGTGTCAGCAGGTGGTGGCCTAGTGTATCCCTGGCATACACGTGTGCGCACACACACACACACACACTCACAAGGAGAAAGAGAAGGAGCCATTACTTCCCACTAGAGTGGCTAAAAAGAAAGCACCAAATGTTGACAGGAAGTAGAATGAGCAGAAGCCCCACACATTCTTGGGTCTGTCTGAGTGTAACAGCACAGCCACCTTGGAAAACAGCTTCATAACATCTATTCAGGCTGACAACATGCATATATTTAATTGCATTCTTATGCCAGACAGACATTTATGAACATGTGCACATCTTATAAAGATGTTACCTGGCATAGTGGCACAAGCCTGCGATCCCAGCATTCCTAGAGGCTTAGATAGGAGGACGGCTGGTTTGAGGTCAGCCTGGGCCACTCAGTGAGACCCTATTTTAAAAAGGGTGTGGGGGGGGCCGGAGGGTTAGCTCAGTGGTTCCGGTGCCTGCCTTGCAAGCGCAAGGTCCTGAGTTTGATCCCCGGTAACCACATATAATGCTGGGCGTGGAGACACGCCCACCAGCAATCAACACCGCATACCACAATGCCTGACGTGGTGGCTCACGCCTGTCATCCCAGCACTTGGGAGGCAGAGACAGGAGGATTGCTGAGTTCGAGGTTTGCCTGGGCTCCATAGTGAGCTCAGGGTCAGCCTGAGCATCTAAAAGAGACCCTGTCTCAAAAAAAAAAAAAAAAAAAAAGGGCATGGGGTGGGCAGTAGCGCCCAGGCTGGCTTCAACCCCAGTACCGAACAAATGCTCACAGAATCACTGTTCCTTACCATCCTGGACCGGAAACACGTGAGACGTCCAGCAATGGCAGCATGGAGCAAGGCATTGTGGGACATCCATACACAGAATGCAGCTGCACGGCGATGAGAATGAGCACAGAATTGCCAGAAAAATCACGGACAAATCTCCACAATCCCACACCGAGGGAAAGAAAGAAACCGGAGTCAAAGGAGTGCTTATTTTATAATCCCACCTGTAGAAAGCTAAAAATGAAGCAAAATGAGTGGATGAGGTGGGGACACGGATTCCCAGGGAGGCCTGTGGAGGTGCTGAGGACCGCGTTCTTCTCCCGGGCGCTGGGCCCACAGCATGGTGTGGAGCGAAGTCCTGTGGCTGGGACGCTTCTGTGCATGTCGTGCTGCAAAAAAAACAAAAAACAAACAAACACAGAGGAGTTGTAGGAAAAATGCATGGTCCTTTGCCTTCATTTCTGCCTGAGCCGCGTACACAGCATTCTGGGCGCGCTGTGGGCTGTGACAGCGTCGGCGAGAGCCGCAGGTCCACGTGGAACACTTCTACCACTTTTAGAGGGCGATGGCCGTCTCCACTCCAGACGGAAGAGGCAGTGTCCCTGCACGCGTGCATGGGGGACAGTAAGTCTTAGGTGTTTGCAGACCAGGGCGGCCTTGCAACATGACAAGCTGGGAGGGGCTAGATGGGCTCTTGGCACCAACCCTGAAGGGCACTGTCCTCCTGGTGCCCCAGCGTGTAGGATGGCAAAGCCTCGGCACAGCAGGGGCAGGTCCCACTTAGTAGGGAAGGACATGGGTTTCCAGAGCGCTCCAGGCTCTCTGAACCGGTGAAGCAGAGAGTCTGGACGGCCTTTCTGCTCCTGGAGAAGCCGCCTGTGCACCCTCTTCTGGCTGTTGGATTGCAAATCCCACTTACAGAACTGAGGATGGAGGGGGCTGGGCATGGTGACACAGACCTATAACTCTGGGACTCAGGAGGCAGGAGGATCTCAAATTTGAAGCCAACCTGGTCTCTGTGGCCAGATCTTGTCTCCAAAAAACAAAAATAGCCTGGGGTTCCAGTGAGCCTTCCTGTGGCCATTCCACATGTTGCCCTCTTGACTGCCAGTGGGCGAGAGCCGCGCAGCAGCCTGGATGTGAACCACGTCCTCCTTGCCAGCTCCTACCTCTGCGGGCTCCCTACTGCAGGCGTGGCTGCTGCCGGAAGGATGGTCTGGTAATCCAGGAATGGCAAAGGGGAGGGTGACTAACCGGGTTGAGTTCCTGGCTCCCCAGTGCACGCACAGCCTGCAGTAACAGCATAAGGCCACAAGGGGCTCTGGTGGGCGCGGTCGGGGATGAAGTCTCAGAGGCCAAAGGTCACTTTGCCTGGGTCTTAGCTCTTCGCTGTCCAGAAACTGCTGTTTTCTGCCTGTTACACTCTTCTTCCTGCTTTCCATGGGCCTCTCTTTAGTTAGTTCTGCCACCTGGAGACCAGCGCAGTACTAAACTGGCCACGTCTTCAGTGCTCCCACACCTCCTGGCGCTGGCCCTTTCATCCCAAGAGCTCCCTGTCCTCCTGTCTGTCCTGGAGCTGCAGGATCTCACTGCCTCAGGACTCCAATCGTACGTGGCTGCCAAGGCTGGGACAGTTGAGGCCCTGCTAACCGTCCATCCCGTCTCTCTCCTCCCTTCTGGCCTTCAGCTGTCAAGGCTAAAATGGGGGGCTGGCCAAAAAAATACAGCAAATGTTTAAATTCTTGAAAGTGTATAGCAGTGAAAGACACATTGCCAAAATCTGCCTCAAAGTACCCCCCCCCCCAGTTTACACACACATATCCCGTGGTTCTTGACACTTTCTGAAGCAGTCCTGGAATTCTTTGGTGTCCTAATTGGCTCCTAATGTTTCCTTTCATGGTCATTTGACTTTGAGGAAGAGCCAGAAGTCCCAGTATAGAAAGTGAGGAAAGAGAAGACAGTCATCTACTGAGGAGTCTGCCTTTCTGTGGGCTGTCACTGGGCAGCAGCGTTCACTGTATCTTTGATCACGTCTTGCAAAGACCCTCCAGAAAGAGAACTTTCAGCACTGCTCACGAAAGGGGCCAGAACCGTGGGAGAAACACGTTCAGAGCAAGTACTTTGGGGAGAGTTCCTGGCCATGTGTCTTTCACCAATGAAACATTTTAAACCCTCAGTATGTATTTTTTTTTTTTTTTGAGACCGGGTCTCGCTTTATAGTTCAGGCTGGCCCTCAGCTTACTATGTAGCCCAGGCAAGCCTTGAACTCAGCAATCCACCTGTCTCTGCCTCCCAAGTGCTGGGATGACAGGCGTGAGCCACCACGCCCGGCACTGTGGTACGTGGTATTGATGGCTGGTGGGCCTGAGTCTCCACACCCAGCATTGTATATAGTTACCGGGATTGAACTCAGGACCTTGTGCTTGTGAGGCAGGACCACTGAGCTAAATCTCCAGCCCCTCAGTATGTATTTTGATCACACCTTTCATCTGCGACTGTCCCGACACACTGTGATGTTCTACAGCCCGTGTGCTTCAGACACGCCCTTTCGCCAGCCTGAGCCTGTCTCCCCACCGTCTCTGGGCATCTCCCCCAGCCTCCCCCTCACCTGCTGACCCTTAAACTGGCCGTTCTTCAAAACACCCAGTGCTTCTGTGAAACCTTTCCTGACCCGAGACTCTGCCCCACACCCAGACCCCTCCCCCCCGTGAGTCTCCTGGTGTCTGTCCCCCAACATGGCACCCCTGCCCTGACACCTCCCCTGACTCAGTAGAGCTGTGGGGGGACCCAGGCCCAGCGCAGTGGGTGCTGCGTGGAAGGGGTGCGGGAGCGGCCCTGCACCTTGAGCGGGTCCCCCAGGGTGCAGAATCCCAGCTTTCTGACCGGCTGAATGGAGAGACGTGTGCGCTGGGGGAGCGTGGGCACTTTCGAGAACGTTGCCGATGACTCAGGTATTTACCTGCACTTGCCTGTGTGGAAATCTCAGGCTGGAGGAATGCAGTGTGATCCTTTTGTAACTTCCCCACCTTCCCAGCCGAAGGGACAGGTGGTCGGGAGTAAACCATTAATTCACCGTTCTGACATGCGCAGCCCCCCCCCCCCCAGCTCTGGGTTAATGATTCGGAGGCTGTTTTCCTCACAGGGTGATTTGGATCTAATCTCTGGCATGTTCCCTCCTTTCTGAAGAAAAACTTGACTCACTCCAGTAATTCCTCATCCTGGGGTAGGGAACTTTGTTTTATGGGAGGAGACTGTGGAGATGGGTAGTTCTGGGGCCCTCCTTCTTTCTCCACAGGGCGCCCACCCCATGCCTGCTGTTCCCTCGAGGGGTGGCGCCTTCAGGAATAAGCATAGGGAACCCAGGCCTCCTTGGCATGAGGTGCTTTTGTCTTGGGGACGTCAGAGGAAAGTTCTTAGAGGAGAAAGAAAGACTCTGTCCTTACATTTCCGTGGGTTTTTAGTGGCTGGGGCCACCGGGCATGGAGTCCGGCCAGGAGCAGTGCCAGGGGGCCGCGGCCCCAGCAGGAGGTCTGTGTAAAGCTGTCCTGTGTGGTGAGCAGGGCTGGGGGCCCCAGGAGGGTTCCCCAAGACCCGGGCCCTGGCTACCCGTGTCCAGGACCTCCCTGCCCCATCCTCCCCTGATCTGAACTTGGTAAATTCGGTGCTGAGCCCTGGAGAGACTGGCGTTTCTTGTACCCCATCTCTCTGCACTTTGCCTCCTCCGCAAGCCTCAGCCTCCGAGTCCAGAAACAGGCTGCACGACGCTGTTGTGCAGGGCCAGTGTCCATCCAGTGTCCGTCCTGCAACCCGGTGTCCTCTCCGTAAGACGAGGAGGCCACCCTTTCCTCTCCTGGTAGCCAGTCATGGCTTCCTGGACACCTCGTTTAAAATCTTGGCCTTGCGGGGTGGGGATTTAGCTCAAGTGGTACCACACCTACCTTGGAAGCACAAGGGCCCTACCTAGTTCGATCCCTGGTACCTCCAAAAAATAAAAAATAAATCTTGGCCTTAACAAAGGCTTCCGCGTCACTTTGTGCACGTGCAGTAGGGGAAGGGATCAGGGGAGGCCTGTCGGGGACAACGTGACGTCCTCCCGTCTGCGGCAGTGATTCCGCAGCTGTGAGCGTGTACAGCGACGCAGCAGCGATGGCGAACATGGCCCCCTCCTTGCTTGAGAACTGAATTCCTAGCACCACTGCGAGTCTCGCTGCCTCCTCTTCGTTCCCACCACTGGTTTCTCCACCCCAGAGAAAGTCGCAGGTCCAAACCTAGTACTCACCAGGCCCAGGGCACCGGACATGAATGCAATAAGCTATTTGACCTTGTGGAATTCCATCCCGTGTTTGCTTTCTTATGTGTCTCTGTGAGTGTGTTACCGCCCCTCACTTGTCCCCGAGGCCACCCCCCCACCCCCCGCGCCTCTGTCCTGTCAGCTCTGACGTGGGGACTTGGTCCATCTCTAGTGTTTTGCTACTAAGCAGTTTTTCCGTGAACATCCTCACGCCCGTCTCCTAGGACTGACGTGTGTTTCTCGGGTGTGTGCCGCGGTGCGGTTGGCTCGGTCAGTGGTGTCCTCCTGTCCTGATCACCACAAGGCGCCTGCTCCCCTTCACTGTCCCTGCAGTGACCCTGTTCTTTCTCCAAAGGGTAGGAGCCAGCAGGTAGAACCGTGCCTCCCCAAAGACTAGAGGGCTCTAGGCGAGAGGGAGCTGAGCGGGGGTGAGGGGGCGCTGTGCCGGGTCCGGGTCTCAGCCTGGGTGCAGCTGACGTCACAGTACCCTCTGTGAGGTCTCCACTGAGCAGAGGGACCCACGCTCAGACGGACCACAGCAAACTGTTCTCAGGCTGTGTGGCTTTTATTTCACCTGCAGTATGAAAGCTAGAACAGGCTCTTTCAGGTGCTGGTGGGCCCTTGTCACTCAGGCTTCGGGTGCTGTTTAATGAGCGTCCATGGTCACCGTCCCAGTGACCTCAGATGTCAGGGAACGAGTGACCTCGATCTCCTCGCCACCCTCCGCTGTCTCCACAATGGTCTCCATGTCCCTCTTCTCTACTGTCGTGGCCGTGATGTCCACGTCACCGCCATGCAGTGAGGCTGCGCCCTTCGTGATGAAGCTGGCCCTGACGTTCCTCAGGAAGCAGCTGAACCTGCTGAGTCTCTCGGGCGTGCAAGCCGAGCTCACAGGGGATAAGCTCTCCCTGGATTTGCATGAGGCCTGGGGCTCCTCTTGGGGAGCGCGGCGGGTGCCCTTGGGGGTGCGGTCCTGCCTGCTGCCCCTGGCACCGCGGCGGGTGCACTTTTCCTTTCTACTGGCTCTGTGTGTCCTGTGGCCGGACAAGGACGCGGTGGATGACTTTTGGGCCATCTTGTTTCCCCCTGTCTTGAGCTGCCCCTCGTGGGTCCTGCGGCGATAGGAGCCCCTGTTGATGGACTTGTCCTTCTCTCTCTCCTTTCTTTCCCTTCGTTCCTCGCAGGCGGCCTTGTCGGGCTGGGGGCCACCCTGCTCCCCGGCCTCCGCATCCCCGGGGCAGTCACTCACCATCACGCCCACGACTAAGGTGTTGGCTCCATCCCCAGCGTCCTTGCTGGTGGCTTCTCCTCCTGCGAACGCGGCGCTCATGTTGTCTTCTGGGGAGAAGCAGCTGGCTGTGCTGGACACAGGCCCCGAGAACCGGCCCACAGAGCCTGCCACGGCGACACTTCCTCCTTCCCCTATGGAGGCTGCCCCTGCCAAGGCTGCGTTCAACCCTCCAGAGCCCGACATGGTTGCTGCCACACTGAAGGCACCTGATCCCACCCCTCCTGCCACTGCCTTTACGTTTTTCCCTGGTGCTATCGCTCCGGCAGACTCTGTGGATCTTGCTTTGGAGGTGGATACTTTGGGCGAGGCGGGCTGGATTTGCTCCCCACCGGCAGAAGCAGCAGAGGGGACCATGTGGAGGCTCTGGACGCTGACCTGGTCCCGGTCGCCTTTGCCCTGGGCGTCCAGGGCGGCCAGGCTCGCCCGGTCCTCGTCAGCCATCGCAGGGCTGCACAGTACGTCCTCGGCCGGGGTGGCGTAGGTGCTGCTGTTGCTGTCCACAGGCGGCCGCAGGAGGTCGGTCAGCTTCTCCCAGCAGGTGAAGAGGTCTTCGCCCGCGTCCAGCGGGGGGCACAGCTGCAGGTAGCAAGAGCGGCCCGTGGCGAACTTCAGGCGGAGCTGCTGCTTCTCGCGGTCGTGCACGGAGATCCGCACAAACTTCAGCGGGAGGAGCCGGGTGAGCTCCAGGGCCTTCGCTGCCCTGCGTTTCTTCCCCCTGGCAGCCTGGCCGTGCCCCTCGAGCTCTTCACAGGTGGCAGCTGGCCGGGCCAGGAGCATGACGTCGGGGATCAGGAGGACGGGGCTGGTGCAGGTGATGCCCACGGTCACCATGAGCAGGCGGTTGTGGATGTCGACCGCCTCTCCCCGCCTGGTGATCTCGATGAAGTCGCTCTCGAAGAGCAGGGCGTGCTTGAGCAGGCCGTACTCGCCCTTGTGCAGCTGGCGCTGCAGCCTCCCCGCGGCGGTGTTGAACATGCCGGCTGTGTGGTGGGGTGGGAGACGCTCAGTGCTCCTGGCCATCCTTGGCCATGACGGGGCGCCGGCTGCCTCCATGTCCTTGGCAGGTACGGGGCGCCTGGTGATCCTGGGCCTGGAGGGCGGCGCTCCGGCTGGCCCCTCCACCCCACCCGGCCGGCAGGGCCCTCCAAGCCTCAGAGCCTCCGGAGGCCAGGCCTGGTGTGCGAGCGGGGACCATTGGCCAGAGCACCACAGATAGACGTCAAGGGTGCCCAGCTGCAGGGAGCTTTGCTTCCGGGTCTGAGCCCCCACTCCACCTGGATACTGTCCGTCGCTCTAAGAGGCTCTGGTCTGCGGTCCTAGTGGGAGATGTGACGACCCTTTTGGTCCCCCATACTGCACTGCTGTATTTATCCTCACTGCCTTTGTGACCTGTCACTGTCACATGCCCCTTTGTTACTATGTCCTGAGGCCCCCACAGAGGATGGGACCGTCCTGCAGGTAATCAGGTAGGCATCACAATGCTTTTTTTTTTTTTTTTTGCTTTTTGGAGACAGGGTCTTGCTTTGTAGTTCAGGCTGGCCCTGAGCTCACTATGGTGCCCAGGCAAGCCTAGAACTCAGCAATCCTCCCGTCTCTGCCTCCCGAGTGCTGGGATTACAGGCGTGAGCCACCACGCCCAGCATTATATGTGGTTACCGAGGATTGAACTCAGGTCCTTGCACTTGCAAGGCAGGCACCGGAACCACTGAGCTAACCCTCCGGCCCCACAATGCTTTTTTTTCAAATGGGAAATTTTCATATGAATGCTTTCCTGTCCACTCCAAATTTGAAAGATTCAACAACTAGCCAGGGATGTTGGTACATTTCTATAATCTCTGATTCTGGGAGGCTGAGGCAGGAAGTTCACAAATTTAAGCCCAGCCTAGGCAAGGGAGTGGCCTAACAAGACCTTGTCCCAAATAAAACTTTTTTTTTTAAAGGCTAATATGTAGTTCAGTGTAAAGGCTGGGCTTCCATCCTTAGCATGTGCACGCGCGCGCACACACACACACACACACGGGCACAGATTGTATGATTCCGTGTCTATGGAACGGCTAGGTCAGCCAAGTGGTGGCCAAGGGCTGGAGGAGGAAACGGGGTGACTGCTCAGAGGCTCCTTTCTGGTTAAAAAACAGGTTTCTGTTTCAGAAAGTCAACTGTGTGACCTTGAGCAGGCTGCCGATCTCTTTCCACCTCTTCTTCTGTCGATGGCTAACAGCTGTGGTGAGCACCAAGTTCGGATCTCGAGCGGCTGCTGAGACCAAGTCACAGGCTTGGTCCCCACAATGGGGCTGTTGGGAAGTGGGGGGACCCTTGGGGGGGTGGCGCCCTGTGGGAAGTGCTTAGGTTACTGGGGTGCACTGGAGGGAGGCCGTGGGGCTCTGGCCCCTTCTTTGTCTACTCTCCTGCTTCCTGCTTTGCCCACATCTGCCACCCTACAACCACAGACTGAGTCAGCCAACCATTGACTGGAAGCCCCTAAACTGTGGCCAGAATAAACCTTTCCTCTTTATATGCCGATTCTCTTGGGTATTCTGCTGCAGTGACGGCTACTTAACACAGGATCATGTGTATACAAAGTGCTAGCCCGTGGCCACTGTGACCCACAGAACACTCAGCATGCGCTGGCCTCCTCTGAGGAGGGTGGGCAGGGAGAGCCTGGGAGGGGCTGGGGTGGAGGGTTTCTTCAGAGCTCACGGGGAAGGTGTGCATCTGGTTGGCAAGGGGTTACCACTTAACTTTTGGGTGGGAAGGACTCCGTCCCGCAGCCCGTCAGCCAGATCCCTTCACTCTGTTCTGAAGATGTGCAGGGCACCGTGGAGAGGAGGAGGGTGGCTTGCTAGGCCCTGCCAATGTGACATCACCACAGGAGACAGCTGGGGCCAGGTCACCGCCACCCAGGTGTTTATCTGCATTTACTCTCTCAACCCCCACCCCCTCCTCCACGTCTTCCAGTGTGAAGTAAGAGGAACCGAGTGACTTATGTAAATACATACTCATCTTTTTCTTTATTAAGGTATCAAAACATGAACTTGGATACATAAAACAACTAATTCGAATGCATCTGTTAGAAGAACTCATGTCACACTGCTACTCAGTGAAATTCTCAGGTCACCAGCTCCTCTTCCCCTCCAGCCCACCGCTGTCCTGGTAGTTCAGTGTCCCGAGTCTCTCAATGGCTGGCCATGGCACCTCTCCCCACAGCCAGAGGGCGATGCAGGGCCTGTCAGCCTTCCTGTCGAGGTGACACAATACCCCAAACCCACAATTTAGAGGAGGAAGTTTGCTTTGGTTCCCGGTGTCAAGGGGTTCAGTCCATGGCGGGCTGGTTCTCGGAGAGAAACACAGGGGTGGAAGGGTGTCACAGGACAAAGATGTGCACTGATGGCGGTAGGGCTGCCGAGCACGGGATGGGGGCAGGGGCAGGGGCCAGGGGTCAGATACAGCCCCCAATTCCCACCTTCGTGACCCACCCAGACATACCCAGAAATGTGTTTTGGTGGCTCCCGAAGCAATCAAGTTGATATAATCAAGCTTCACCACCAGAAGGGGACTCTCCCTCTCACCAAGAAACACAGATCACGTATGAAAGAGTGACGGATGGTGCTAACATCAGGTGACTCTTTCCAGATGAGGAACGGCCCCCATGAGCCTTTCAAACAGCAAACTTAGTGAGCCTGCCTCACGATCATTTAAAGGAACCATCTGTGAGTTCAGAGACACAGCACACTCGTGAGGCTGATGAGAGAAGTCAGTGTTTGCAGAATATCATAGCGGAAGGAATATCATAACCGTCAACTATTATCTCTGGCCTGGGCGTGTCCTAAATGTGCCCAGGCAGAGAGCAAGGGGCCCTGCTTCTAGTCCGGACCTAAGGGAAGTCCAGAAATGAAGCAGGAAACTTTTCTTGGAATTTCCACATCCATCTTGCCCCGAACTGTTCTGTCTTCTCCTGCCCCCCTTCCCATGCTTTCGTGATTATCCGAAATACATCTGGGATCCCAAGACACACATTTGGGTGTCACAGCACTTGGCATCCCAGCAGATCATTCCTTCAGAGGAGGCTGGAGTTGGACAACAGGTGTTTTAGCCATTTGTACCTTCAGAGAAACTGATAGTTGAAATATTCGGCGATTCAGATGTTATATCTCAGCACCGTCCAGCTGATCTACAGGATGTATTTGGTGATGTGTTTCAGGTTTGTCAATGAGAAATTGAGGTTCAGGTGTTGTAGACTGAGGAACAGAACCAAAAGTCAACCCTCCCGCCTGGTGGTGCCCCAAGAAACAAAGGCTAACACCCTGAGACATTCAAAGAGAATCCCTCCATCCCGGAGAGGGAACAGGTCGGGAGTGACTAGGTTTTGACAACCCATGGATTTAGCACGACAGAAGCCAGCACATCATTTCCATTTAGCATGAACTGGTTCCAATATTTATTACACTGACAGGAACACAAGGATAAATAAGAACTGTTCTCTCTTACAGAAAATTGTAATGATACTATTGAGTAGGATCTAACATTCTGAGGATTTCACAGAAACATCAGAATTTTAACACAGTAGCCGGAGTCCTGTGGCCGACTCGAGTCAGTGACCACTCGCAGGTACTCCCGGCCGTGTTTCTTAACACAGCTACACAAGAACGTGGCGTAAGCGTCCAAGAGCACGAAAGCCTGGCCACTCCCGCTCCCAGCCTGCATGTCCACCGACCGCTTCTGACCACCAGGAAAGGAGGACACAGCGGTCTCTGGCTCTTCTGGTCTAGAAATATCTCCCGACCTCAGTCCCCGGGTGGAGAGTCCTAAGCTCTTGCCAGCTGGACTTTGCTTCTGTTTTCTTCCCATGACGCTGCCGCTGCGTTGGACAGGAGCTGCGGTGTGCCCCGCGCCTCTCCTTCATGCCTGGGTGCCTCACTCTACTGGCCCGCAGGATGGTTCTGATCTCCGGCTGCCAAGCTCTTCTGGCCACCTGAACACTCTCGCGAGACAACGCCCAGCCTCTTGGATGCCAGGCTGAGGACAGTCACGGAAAGGCCATGCCAGGGTCACGTGACAGCGACACAAAAGGGCACGACACCTGGCTTGGAAGCGAATGCCTTGCGCACAGTAACCCCGGAACACAGTGGCGTATCTGCTAGAAAGCACAGCCCTGGCCACCACACAGCATCGACGCCTGTTGCTCTCCCTCCGCCTGCCCTGAGTGGCACTGGGCAGCTACTGTGGAGACGGCCCCACCCTGCCCACTCGGCACAACCCTGCCAGATGAGCAGGACCCTAACCAGGGGCCATTTGGACGTCAAAGAATGGCCAGTACGTTAAGACCTAAATCCTGGAGCTGAGGCAGAGGGTGCGCTCAGCCTGGTCCAGGTGGGAAGGCTCACGCAGCCGCCACGGGCCCTCTCGCCACGATGCTTCTCGGCCGCTGGGACTCTAGAGGCGCGCAGGAAGTCAGCTCCCCGATGGTCTCAGGGTTCTGGGTAGAAAAGGAGGATTCGAGGAGGACTCCCCAGTGGCCCCCACACCGCGGACGCTTAGCTCTGCAGTGTGCCTTCTTTTATCTGTTGGATGAACAGGTTTCTCTCGTCCTCCGGAGTCCGCCCATTCTGAGCCCGGACGATGCACGTGGGCCTGTGCAGGTTGAGCATGTATATCAGGTGCTGCTTCTCGTTTTTCAGCTCCTCAATCTGCGCCTTCAGCTCGGCGTTCACGCTCTCCAGCTTCTCGGACTCCTGCGGGGCGAGCGGCAGAGGCATGAGGGGGGCAGCCGCCTTGGGGCCCAGCAAGCGGGGACGGACTGGGGGGGTGCAGACCTGGGGAGCCCTTTGAGCCTGGCGGCCTCTTCACAGAAACCACCCAGCAGACTTGGAAGCTATGGAGGCCGAAGCCGCTGGAGGAGCAACAGTTCTGGGGGTTCTGCGTGGGTCTGGCGGCCCGCGTGCAGGGCACCAAGACCAGAGGCCGGGGAGGCAGCGCCTCACGGAGCGGAGTCTCATGAGTCACTGATCTCACCGAGAAGCCCTCTTCCCAGCAAAGTCTACTTGGCAACACACTGATTTCCTCCTCTCTACAGACCCACTGAAGCAACAGCTGGGGCCTCAGGCACCGGGGCTGGCACAGCGGAGAGCAACACAGGCACTGGGGAGGCACCGGGCTCAGAGGCCCCCGTGGATGCCCCTGGTGTTCCTGGAACAGCCAGGGCTCGAACAGCCGCACGAGGGAGCAGAGAAGAGCCCAAGAGAAGGGTAACCACTGCCTTCAGGTCCCGGGGGGAACCAGTTTGAGGAGATTAATGAAAGGCTTTTCATATGGGGCCAAAAGAGAGCTGTCCGTTTCCTTCGGGGTGAAGCCTCTTTGGCCACGCTGGCCTGAAGGCTGTGGGATTGTGCGGACCGCTGAGGCTGCTGGGAGTGGCCGTGGCATGAGTTTAATTCACACCTGCTCTTCCCCCGTCCAGCGTCCCATCCGCTGTGCTAACAGTGTGGCTACCGCCTCACTCTGCGACTGGCTTTTCTGCTACCAACTACCAGGCCCTTGGAAAGGAACACAAACAAGTAGGGGCTCTGTGACCCCCACCTTCAGACAGCGACTCGGGCTGGTGGGGGACGGGACGAGGGGCGGGGAGCACTTACTTTCTGCAGGCACTCTGTCTTCTCCTTTTTCTTGTTTCGGCACTTAGCGGCTGCAATCTTATTTCTTTCCCGTCGCCTCTTTTTCCTTTCATCCTCTTCAGGGGCTACCTATAAAATCCACAAGGCTCCCATTTAATGCTGCCCTGAAATGGCACCCACTTCAGATATACTGCCTTTTACTGCCCCCAAACCAGACAGAGCGGAGTGCCCTTAATGTTACAGGGACCCAGGATGCCAGAGCCCTAGACTCTTACACGAAACCCCTCTGCACAGGCACACGAGAATGACGCAAGACAACCGTGAAAACAAGGTGGCAAGATCTCAACCTATTCTAGAAATAGATTTGGACTTTGGATATTGATTATTATCAGGACCGACTGTAATCATTCAGAACAGGAAACAGACTCTGGTAACCATGACCTTTCCCTTAAATACCAAATGACCTCAAAACAGTCCTGCGGTCACTGGCTCCAGCTGGCTCTTCTTTGACCCCAGATCCAAGGGCAAATCCACTCATCTCTATGTTTACGTGAGGCACTGTGGCTTCCTGAATTTGACAGTCACCCATGGGGCTCTGGGAGGAGACGGATTCAAGTCCATCCCAACCAAGGTGGCATAAATCAGCCCGTGGCTGGTGCCACATGTGGGAACTAAAAGCATCCACTGACTGTGCCAATAAACAATACTGACCCCCAAGTCTGTGCCACACCCTGAGCCAGCCTAGGGCTCCTGCAAGAACAAAACTCTGTCCTGCTGCTTTGGGACACAGTTCCCATGGCAAACCCTGGCTTTGTCTGGACCAATGAGGAACTGGCCTCTGACCACTCTCAGCGGGCTGGCACCTAACAGTGGACACTGGTACTGTGAGACCTTGTCGTGCTGCATGCGCCTGTTCTGGGCCGAGGTGTGGGATTCCTGGCAGCTGCTGGGACTCCGTCATCACCTCGGTCACTCTACCAACTTCTCTGTATGAGACGACACTGGCTTTGCTTGGCTGAGGTGGAGATCTCGTCATACAGAGAGGCAGGGCCCCCTTGAGAAATAAGAGAAGGGAAATTTCTACCTTTCCCATCGTAGGTCCCAGAATAATATAGGAACACGTTTCAGCTTTACACTAAATTTCTACAGTGTCGGCACTTACTTCCTGAATGACTAAGAGTCCCTTACTCTCCTGAGCCTGTTTCCTTTTCTGTAAATTGAGACCAATAACACCACCTACCTAGTATGGCTGCTATGAGGATCAAATAAGTTAACATATGTGAGATGCTCTGATGGTATTTCGCTCCTGTCAACACCACATGTGCCTTAGTTATTACCATTAACCACACCATGAGTAGCTTTCTCAAGAACTCAACCCTCGAATTTCCTCTTCAGCTCGATGGATATTCTGGATAGACAGGAAAGCCTTCAGCTGAGAAGACAGAGCAGATTTCAGAGCTCAGAGTGGAAAAAGCTTTCTATAGACCATTTAGTTCAGCTCCCTCATTTTCCTGAAGAAAGGGGGTGCAGAGTTGAAATCTGCCCAAGAAGTCCCAACAATCACCGGCTCCCAGTCACTGGAAGAGAAGGCTACACAACCCGCTGTAAAGCCAGGTGTGTGGTTGTGTCCCTGGTCCGCCTCCCGCCTCAGCTGCCCTGTTCCGCCATGTCGCCTTCCCAAGGGACTAGGATCTGGGCACATGCTGCCCAGAAGCACCGGACGCCTGCAGCTCTCAGAGACTCGGTGTCCCCTTTGAAGATGACAGACAGGCTACCAAGGGGATCAGACATGCAGCTAGGTCTCCCGGTCCAGCCTCTTCCCAGTGGGTTTCTCTGCTTGTGACACTGACCTAAGATCAAAAGTCACTCGGCAAACACTGCTTCTTCCTCTGGAGAACCCTTCTGAATGCTTTTTCTTTTTTTTTTCTCACCCTTCCCCCTCTTCCTTCCCCTTCCTTCCATGGCATCTTGTTATCTCAAAATATTTCGTCGGGAAGGAACTCTCCCAGGGTGTCCCATCCCCCACTGTCTGTGCTGGGCTGGGCACCAGTGAACACTGTGGGTCTATCTGTGACCTCCTCTGACAGTTATCTTGGCACAGATACTGCCTCTGGTGACACCTCTAGCTACAGCATTACAGTCCCAGCTCCCATTTATCAAATACCAGGCCCTCTGCTGGGTCTCCCATAAATGTCATCTCATTTCACCCTAAGATCAGTCTCAGGGAGGAGTAATGACAGCATCGTGGAAATTATCAACCAACTTCCTTTTTTTGTGGTGCTGGCCGCATGCTAGGCAAACATTCTACTGGTGAGCCCCACCCCAGGCCCCAACTTTCTTTCAAATTCACTACCTTCAGGTCAGTTCCACTCTCTGTTGCACAAAGGCTGCCATTATGCCAATTGAGTAAGATTGAAACACCCTTATCTTCCGACCACAGCAAGGGCACCGCAAGATCTTGGTGTGACACCCTTGAATCCCCGGGCATCACAAGCGGCTCTGCCTCAAACTTCCCACTACAATTCTGCAGGTGTCTTAGGAAAGGCCGCCCAGGGCAGAAGAAGCATCTGAGACAGACACAACCTTGGCAGAGCCTGGGTACCAAGGCCGCAAGCCTCGCTGCAGGAAGGGTGGGGCTGGCTGCCTGGCCCTGCTCTGTGCCCAGGGACTGAGGTCCTCGTCATAATGAAAACAAAGCGCGGAGTCCATAATGCTCCAGAAGGACTCAGCACAGAGTGCGGCCCAGCGCTGCTGGCTTCCAGCGCTGGCTTAGCCCTGACCCTGCGCTGCGTTCCCGGTGCTGACACAGCTGGCTGCTGGCCACCGCGTGGGGTCAGGACCCCACAGGCTCCCTCAGGCACAGCAGCTGGTGTCAGACACCCCAGCCTCAGAGTGCTGTGCCCCAGCACATCTGGTCACCCCTATGACCAGGCTGTTAGGAAATCAGCTTGGCTGCAGGTGAGCGCTACACCCGCGGCCCCACACCCGACCCAGCACAGCCTGGCCCGCCCCTCTGCTACCCACACCAGCCTTCGGGACCCTCTGCATGGCTCCCAGCCCGTCCTCCGAGTCCCACAGTGAAGCCTCCCTGATGTCGGACAGTAGACGGCCCTCCTCCTGCTTCCCTGCCCCCTTCCCTCTGCACCACTCTCTTCCGGGGTGCACTGCATTTATTTTCTGTGCTGTCTGCAGACCAGACCATAGGGTCAGGGCCAGGGCCAGGGTCAGGGCCAGGGTCAGGGTCAGGGTCAGGGTCAGGTGTGCTCCTGGGGGCTGTGCTTATCTGTCTTGTCCCCAGCTGCAGCGTGTGCCGAGCATGCGACATCCACGTGCAGAACGGAGGAAATGTGCCGGGAATCCAGAGAACCCACCTCGGCTTTCGTGACCGACGTCTCAAGGGGCCTGTCGCTGACGGTGACCGACTCCAGCGCCGCTGACATCCGATGGTAGAGGTGCTTACTCTGGATGGCAAACCTCAGCTCTTCCTTGACAAAGGGTGTCAGGTTAGCAAAATCCTCAAACACCAGAGACCCGGGAGGGGACAGACAGGGGACGATGGCGGAGGCACTGACTTCGGAGGCAGAGACCTGGCCTGGGTGCTGAAGCATCATTTTGCTGAAAGACACATTAAAGTGGCACTGCTTCAGGGGCTCTGGGGGCGGGGCCAGGCGACCCCAGCACCACAGCCCCGCCCACTTAGCCCCTGTTCCGTTCTCATTTCACATCCTCCTCCTCTTGGCTAAAGTCGATTCTTAAACTATACACTACAGGGTGCAGTGAGGTGGAAGAAACGCCCAAGTGCTGGGGGTGGGGGTGGGGTGGGACGATTCGCGGTCCTGCGCTCTCCTAAGAACTAGCAGTTTCTCCTGGCGCGCACATTCGCAAGTCGAGCCTCAGTCCCGAAAGAGGAACTAGCACAAATCAGACCATTCCGTAGTCTCATTTTCAGTCTTTTTTCCAAAGAAAAACTTGCCAGGTCTTTGAAATCATGTTGAATCTCTCAGTGAGCGGAAGTAAAAGCAAGAAGTGGGAGATCCTTAAGTTTAGCAAATATATATATATATATATATATATATATATATATATATATATATATATATATATATATATATATATATTGGTATAGGGGGCTGTAGCTCCTCCCCCCAGGAAGCTGGGCCCAAGGAACAGGAACGAGGAAGGTCACCGCAGCTCGGCGTTTCTTTGCCCCAGTCCTTGGCAGGGCCTGGGTGACAGGGATTCTGGTCCTTGGGGAACAAGGAGCTCTTCCTAATGCTAGTCAGTGAAGCAAGGGACCATAAGGTCTAAGAAAAAGTGGGGTACTAAGATCTGGGCCTTTTGGGGTGCTGCTTAGCCTTGCGGTGTAGGAGTTCTTGGGCTGGGGGGGTAAAGGGAAACCAGGGACCCGCTCAGGCACTAAGGGGCAGTGACTTGGGCCAGTAATTTCGGCTCTCTGCTCCGGCACCAGGTTGGAGCCTCTGCATGGCAGGATCCCGGAGCCTGGCCAGCTCCTGCCTCGCAGTGCCAGCTGACCAGCTAGACGCTGCCCAAGGAGCACGCGAAGTGGACAAAGTGTGGCCAAATCAAATGCCCTCTGAGATCCCATCCACCTGTATCATTCTAGGTCAGTGAACTCAAAAGACAAGACATAAGGCGAGTAGAGGTTCCAAGTCCCCCCAGTCCTTTCCTGCAGCCCAGGGGGGACTCTTCCTCTGGCCCTCGCGTTGACCTAGGAAGCACTGCGTGCAGGGGCTGTCTGGGCAAGCTGTCCACTGCAGCGTCCTCTTGGTCCAGAGATTTGTGGCCACTGCCACGTCCAGTCAGACAGGAAGCCCCCAGCAAACCGCCAACGTCTAGGGGTTGTCTCCTTCAAATCAGAGACCTGGTGTGGACTGTTACCTCAGCCCCTGGGCCGCTTCCTAGCCCTATTTTACACACACTCTAACGGGCATTTAGACAATCTGCCCTGAGTCCCACAGCTCATGGGGGGCAGGGCCTGAATTTGCAACTCTGGCTATAACTCAGCTCTTAATGCATACACTGCAAAAGCAAACATGTTATTTCACCTTATGTCAACAAACACAAAACAGAGTAAATTGTTTGTGTGGGGGCCGGTGGGAGCCTAGGACTGACAGGAGGGGAGACTAGGCAAAGGTTCGCAGAGTGAGCGAGAAGTCAGCTTCCGGAGCTGCCTGTCTTCCTGTATCAGGGAGCCCGTGTGGGCTGCTGCCTACGTGCTGAGAGTCTGTTCTAATTCACTGCTTATCTATTTACTGCGTGGGGCTGGGGACTGAATCTCACAAGCTCCGCACTCTACCCCCAGCCTTTTGCGTTTTATTTTGTTAGAAGCTCTAAGTTGCCATGACTGGCTTTGACCCTGTGATTCTCCCACTTCAGCCTCCCTAGGAACTGGGATTACAGGCGCGTACCACACTCGGCTGGGAGTTTGTTTAAATGGGATTAAAAAAAATGTGTCGTGTTTCAGACTGGGATCAGAAAATCAAAATCTAAAGTCCTCTTCACAATGAGCCTTTACTGAAATCCTTTTCTCTCATTTAAAAGAAGGGTAGTGACCTTGTCTTATCCCCGCCATGCGCGACTGCTGAGGAAATAATAAATGATAGGCCTTGAAAGATGTTCTGCAGTCTGGAGCTGCCATGTCACCAGCTCCCAGAGGTCTCCGGCCCAAAGCTGGCCCTGCTGCAGAGGCCCCGTGAGGCCCCGGCGGAGGAAAGGCTGGTCACCCTCTATGCTCTTAAAGCTTCTGAACAGACAACCACAGGAAATGGATGACATTTTTCCCCCTAAGTCCCCAAGTCAGAAATGAAGCTTTTCTCTCTATCCTATCATCTTGGGATCTTGGGAGGATTCCTTTAGGCTTCCGATGCCGGAAGTTTAAGATTCCCCCTTCGACCACGTCCCTGTCCCTTTCCAACTTTATTAAAAGTCCAGGCCTGGCACTCGGAGCCCCCTGGGGCTGGCCTTCGTCTGGGGGAGTCAACGGCTCTCTCCTCTAGGAGGGGCTTGAGTTGTGCCATAGGTAAGTGTCCATCTCGCCTCCCAGCCCCATTTATTAACGAGCCCTCAGGGCTATGGGCTGCTTTGGGGAACTTTCTTCTTGTGTAAAGTGAGTTTCTTTCTGAAGAAAGAAACTACAGAAGATCAGCCGCGTGAACTGTTTTTATGAAAAGCATCAGGCGAGCTAACTTGGGGATCCAGTAGAGTTGTAAAAATGTTAAACACCGGGCCGGAGGGTTAGCTCAGTGGTTCCGGCGCCTGCCTCGCAAGCGCAAGGTCCTGAGCTCCATCCCTGGTAACCACATAGAATACTGGGCATGGAGACACGCCCACCAACCACCGCATACTACAATGCCGGACGTGGTGGCTCCGCCTGTCATCCCAGCACTTGGGAGGCAGAGACAGGAGGATTGCTGAGTTCGCGGCGGCTTGCCTGGGCACCATAGTGAGCTCAGGGCCAGCCTGAACTACAAAGCGAGACCCTGTCTCAAAAAGCAAAAAAAAAAAAAAAAAGTTAAACACCTCTCTGAAGCCGAGGAAGCTGTCTCCAGCGAGTTGGGCCTTCTCTAGGCGGATGCTGAACTCTCTGGGGGCACCTGTTAGTTTGCCCCTTCCTCAGTCTCTTCAGGTGCAATCGAGCCTGGACACACACTGTGTCCCTACCCGGAAAACAAAGTCAAGTCTGCAGACAATTTTAGAAAGCCAAGACTCTGTCCTCCACTTCATTGAAGAGAAGCAGTGCTTGGGGCCTTTAGATGATCTGCAGTGAGCCCCACACTGACCCTACAGGGGAAAACACATGCCCTCCGCTCCCTCGTTATTGCAATCAGAAATCCCATCCTATCGCTGGCAGCTTCATCCCCTGCAGGAAAGTGAAACCTCGCTCATGTATTTCTTTAACTGGAAATTCATCTCCCATAACCTTATTTCCTTATAACTACCATGACTTTGAATTTTCACTTTTAATTTCCATCTCTTTCCACTAAGATCTGCTGATGGGCCAATTTATGGTGCTAAGGAGTCCGTCCTGACCCTTCACTAACTCCTCCCACCACGGACCTTCTCTTGCTCACTTGGAGGGCTGGAGGCGGCAAGGTGGGCTTCGAGGTCACCACCTGAGCACCAGCCACAAGCCAGGGAGCCTCTCCAAGCCCGGCTTCCCCATTTGTAAGATGAGATCAAGACTACCAACCCCAAAGGCAAGAACACTCAATGTTCACATGCATCACTACTGCGACTCCCTGTGTTCACTGCCCGCGAGAACTCACTGTCCTGTCCATCCAGTTTGGTCCCAACAGTCAGGAACTAACCTGGACCTTAAGAATCTCAGGCTAGTCAGTCCCAGGCTCTGAGTACTTTGATTAACCCTTCCCTGGCTCCCTAAGACACGAGATAAACTCCACCTCACCCTGTGCTGACACCGATCTTTCCCTACTGCTCTTTCATAGTTGAGAGTTCTCGCCCATGAAACGATCTTTCCCTTGAAAAGTTTCTGTGGTCTCCCGGCTCAGTTCTTCCTCTTTCCCCCCGCAGGGTGCATTCGAAGCTTCTGACCCCACACCATGCCCAGCCAAGGTTTACAAGGAAGGCATCACAGAACATCAGAGCTACGTAGGTCTGATCTCCAGATCAGTAAACAGAGACCCGGGCAGGTGAAATGACTCGCCCCAGGTCAAAAGGCCAGAGAGTGGCCCAGGCCATGGCATCTCACCCCTTCACAGTGGGGTGCAGACATCAACCAAACAAGCAACTGGAGGAAGGAGCCATCAGCCAGGTAGAGGGAGGGACACTATCCTGGCTCAACGATCCCCACCAGAGGAGACTTCGACAAGCCAAGGAAGCCTTACGGAAGAAAACGGCAGGAGAAAGAGCAGAGAACGGGTAAAGGACAAAAGGGGAAAGTTCACAACAATAAGGGCACAGCTGCCACAGAGTGGGCGTGGCGGCGGCCCATGCTGTCTCCGGAACCATCCAGACAGGGTCAGCCCCACTCGCAACCCCGCCTGGCTGTCTGCAAGGGGCAGCCAGCGCCAGGGGAGACTTCTCAATTTCTCCCCCACCTCGAGCTGGGGAGAGCGCGGATGTGACAGGCAGAAGCGCTCTGAGACGGGCTAGGTGTCCCAGCCCTCCCTCGGCTTCGTTCGAGCTCCGAGGAGGATTTGGCACCTCCGTTCTTTGGCGATGTCTACGTGAGCCACCTGAAGAAAACGCTTCGGGAGCAAAGCGGCGCGTAAAGGACGGTGCAGGAAGGAGGCAGCGCCAAGCGATGGGAAGGGCGGGAAAGGGCAGAGATGCCCACGGAAAGACCCCTCACCCCACTGCCTCAGAGATTAACCAGTGATAGTAGCGAGCCCTTCATTTATGGCCCTCAAAGCCTTTTTTTTTTTTTTCCAGCTTTGCCAATCTAATGTCTGGAAATGTTCAGCTAGGCAGGACCTGTCCTGGTCGGCGGCATCGACCTGCCAGTGGGGACGGCGGGCTCAAGAACAGCAGTGCCGCGCGAGCCCCGAGTCCTGCTTCTAGAGCACAGCGCGGCTCCCGCCACGGCCCCCGCGACCTCCACACCCCGGCCGCCGCTCGCGGAGACCAGCCCAAGGAAAGCCAGGGCGAGGCCGCAGGTGGCCGGCAGAAGCGCTCGGCCGACTGGGCTGGGAAGTCGCGGCTCGAGGACCGGTACCAGCAGGCAGCTCTCTCCGCCTCGGTCCCGGGACAGCGCGACCCCGCGTTTGCCTCCTCCAGATCTGTCCCGACGGCCTCGCGGCTCCTGCCAGCGCTCGGGTGCCCAGGGCGACCCCCAGCGGCTGCGCCCGCGACCCCGGCTGGCGGGTTTCCTCCCCATTCATTCCGCTCGGCGCCCGGGCAGCGCGGCCAGGGGCCCGGCTACTGGAGTGGCAGGTCCCGGACGCCAAGGGAGGGATGGAGGAGGACGCGAGCCGGACAGCCTCGGACAGCCGCGGACACCCCGCCGCCGCCCGCGCCCAGTCCCCGCCGCGGCCGCGAGCGCGCGGAGCTCGGCGGCGGAGCGGGGCACCCGAAGGAAGTCAGTCCTCGGCCCGCGACAGTCTTTCGCGCCCTAAGTCAAAAGAGAAAGTTTCGTTCTTTCACTTCGCGAGAAACTTTCCGCGGCGCTCGGGAGCAGCCGCGGTCGGAGAACTTCAGCCGGAGCGGTTCCGCTCCGCGGGCTGGGCGCGGGGTCCGGGACGGCAGGGCAGTGGGGGCGCGCAAGGGGGACGCACGCCGGGCGCCCGGTCCTCGCCGGCGGCGCTCACCTCGCTTCTCCGCTTGGGGCGGCCAGGGTCCGGGGGGCGGGCCGGCGCGGGCGGGCTGGCGGTCGGTGCGTCTGTCCGGCGGCGGCCGAGGGAGAGCTCCGGGCAGCGCGCGCCTCGCCGAGTGCGACTGTGACTCGCAGCGCGTTGCATCACCGTTTTTATAGTCCGCCCTGGCAGCGCGCCCTGTACTCAGGGTTACCGGCCCCGGGCTGACGTAATGCTATTAATAGCTTCCAGGAGAACCGGCCGGCCGAGCGCCGAGCAGGGTGGAGGAGGGGCGCAGGCGGGCGGGGCGGGGCGGTGATGCAAGCGCGGGGCGGGGCCGGCGGCCGGGCACCCCGCGGACTCCAGCGCCGCCCGCCCTCCCGCTCCTTATCAGGCCGGGAGCCGCCCGGGCGCACCGCCAGATGTGCGTACTCGCCGCTGCGTGTTCCAGGCATGAGCCAATGGTGCCCAAGCCAGCGGCATGACTCCACCGCGCTGGCATCTCTCCCTCCGCTAACTTGGGGGGGGGGAGCGGGGAGGCGGATCCTGGCCGCCACCCAGACTAGGTGAGGCTGCGAAATGGGCACGACCTTTCTCCAAAATGCGTGGTCATTTTCTTGCGCTTCAGGACAACGTTCTCCCCGCCCCCACCCCGCACGCACCAGCCACTTCTTTCTCGAGCCCGGGACGAGATGAGGGCCGAAGTGTTAGTCCCCAGGCTGGCCGAGGTGCCCAAAGCCGTCCCGCCCAGGATCCGCACCGTTCCCCGCCGGCGGGAAGCTAGCCCGATAGCGCGGACGCGGAGGGCAGCGCTCTGGGGCCCACGAGCCAGGCGCCTCCGGGCAACTGGGAACTGGGCCGTGGGGTCGTGTCGGGCCGCGTGCGATATTGTTTTTGTTTTTCAAAACAACCACACAGCGTTTGAAATTGACAAGGCGGTTTTCATAGAAAGCAACACGAGCGTGGAAAGGAAGAGACAGCTGGAGAAATCAGGGCGACCGGGAGGGCCTCGGAAGAGGCCGAAGTCGGAGAGCGCTTTGGTGACCGGCAGGGCTGGGGCGGGGGCACACGGGTCTCGGGCACTGCGTAGAGAATGCTCATCTTCATCCTTTTGCGACCCGAAGGAACTGGCTGGGCCTGGGCAGGCAAGACTGGAGGGGCACACACGGACTCCAGCCTGGACGGAGCCCCTCGGCGGAAACTCCCCGGGCCCTCAAACTCGGGGGTCGGAAAAGGCGGGTCCTGAGTTTCCAGCCCAGGATTCAGTAGAGTTGGGTTTGATCCTTAATTTTTTTTTTTCTAGTGTGATTCTTTGGCTCCATTGTCCTCTGAGAGGGTCGAGTCAGGGTCCCTCCCAACAGCCCCCGACATTTGAATAAGGACGAGAGTGCGGCCCGGGACTTTCGCACCAGCCTGCGAGGCAGACCAGCCCGCGCCCGCATGCTGTGGCGCCCCAAGGGCGGAGACACCTGCTTCCACCTGCCGCTCAGAGGAGAGGCTCAAAGGTCATGGTTTGTTAGTTTGGGAGAACTAGAGGTATCTCAGACCCGTGTCTCATCTGGCATCCGCACCCCGCAACGCGCGCGAGCGCACACTCCCCCACCCACACATACGCCCCACCCCACCGCACATGGCCCGCGAATCGTCGTCCCCTCGGGCAGACACCCACTCTGCGAGCCAGTGGCCAAATCAAGTCTTCGTATCGGGTTCCGGGCCCCCAAGTCTGAGCCTCGCCCAGGAGCCCCCCTCCCCCGCCTTTCCCTACAGCTTTGGGGGCTGGAAGACTCAGAGGGAGGTTCGGGGACATCTCCCAGCCCGGGGCAGCAGGGGAACCCTGGGCGGTTCCACCAGGGATCCCCGGAGATCCTGCCCTGATCTTTGATTTCCAACGTTCGGTGCGGGAAGCGTGGGATGTGTGTTGTGCTTTGCCTGTCGCTCTGGTAACGGCCGTCCCGGCCCCACCTCTGTGTCCCACGCCCACGCTCCGCTCCACACCTCCACTCCCCGCCCTGGGCCCGCTGGGCTGGCAGGTAAACCCCGGGCGTGTCTGCACAACCCCAGAAGGACGGGCCAGCTCGGATAGGAGCTTTACATTTCAGAGAAAGTCATTTGGAATAAACAGCGCCTTGATAAAGCTAGCCGAAGAGGTGGGGGAGAAGCTTTTCATACCTCTGAGAGCTGCCGGCCGAAATCTTGAACCAGTTTTACGGGTTAAGCTGTGACTCGATGAGTACACTCGATCCAGGTCGGTGGAGTTCGATCCCGGGATCTGGGGAAATTCCGCTTGGGGGGGGGGGTTGGGTAAACAGCGCACCGCGACACAGACCCAAAGTCAGAAAAGGTGCTGGAGACGGAAGTCCACAACACAACACGTGGCCGCTCATTCGCACCATCACCGCCCTTCCAGTTTTTATTACTCTTGTTTTGATTCCACAAGTGACACTAGTTAGAGATGCCGTCGGCCCCTTAGGGAGTCTGAGCTCAGCGCCGTGCGCCTGCGCACCTGCTGAACCCGGGAAGCGCTAAGACTATCCAGGGCACGTGAGCCCACCCCGCACTTGATAGAAACACTCAAGCAAGACCTGGCCAGCCGCGCTCCCCACCCCACCAGCTGTCAAATGCCCCAGAACTTTAAAGACAGAAAGGAAGAGCCGCGCATCTGTGCCCTGGGAGCGCTACTGTGCCACCCAAACACCCCCAGGCACACTGCCGCAGGCCTGCGGCGAGGGGCCTCAGGAGGAAGCCCCGGTTCCGGGTTTTCCGGGACTTCCTCAGCGAAGGCAGCTCCTGTCCAGCGCGCAGATTCTGCGGTGGAGAAGCGCTCTGGGAATCCACATCCAGATCAGCCTCGGATGTTTTGCCCAGTGAGATAAGGGCTGGAGCCTTCCTGCAGGGGCATGTGCAGAGGGAAGGGAAAAAATTAAAAGGGGGAGGGGAAGGAACTAGGCGGCTAAAAACAGTCCACTCTGGCAACCAAATCCAAACATAAAAACACTGTGGGGAGCCAATAGCAAGAAAAGAAACTTTGCGAGATACTTAAAGATTGTAGCAGTTTCTTAGTCTTTCTCGCAGTCCTCTCCCCCTTTATAATGTTCTCCCACCTCCTGGACTGCGGTCGCCCACAGAGCTCTGGAAACACAAATCGAACCGAAGTTAAATCAGCCCGGAAATACTGGGGCACCCGCAGCCCTGCCGGCCTGGCTCAGCCCCGCTCCTTCGCCTCCGAAAGGGGTTGGGGTGGACTTTCTCCCTTTTCCTGTTTCTCAAAGTCCAAGTTTTCTGCAAAGTTCATTGGAATGTGGGGATTACTAACGAGAGTCTCCGGCGTCTGTCCGCTGCCGTGCAGAGGGCGCTTTGATCCTGACTCTGGGTCAGCGCATGGCAGCTGTGCCCCCTTCCAGACGTCATGACGCTGCTGGGCTTAAGAGTCCTCAAAGACAGCTCAGCACAGATGTTGGCCCCTCGTTCCGGGACTCATCAGGGGGGCATGCGGTGAGCCCACAGCAGTGGTATCAATTGAGTCAGGGAGGGCTTCTGGCAGTACCCCGAATCTCCTCCGGGGCTGACTCTGCCCCCCCAGCTGCGGTAAAGAGTTGTAGGTGAAGAGGTAGGAATGGCCGGGAGTGGGCATGACGTCCAGAGGGGTCGCCATGGGAGGGGTCCTGCCCCTCCCCCATCCGGCAGAGCCCCAGGCTGGGAACAGTGGGGCCGAGGCTCGGGTACTGGCTTTGGTTTTCTCTGGCAAAGTACACCCTCCGTCTAAGTCTGCATCTTCTGCCGCGAGGGCCCTTGGGCCGCTCCCGTGCTCTCTCGCACGGGGCCTGAACGGAGACCCTCTTGCGGGCCTCTGGCCACTTCCAAGGGCTGGGGAAGCGAGGGTGTCATTGGTGCAGGGCCCTTCTCCTCCTAAAACTAGACAAGAAATGTCGTCCGACTCGATTGTCAAACACAGCCTGTCCTCTCTCCCTTCCTTTTTCTCAACAGGTCCAAGAACTTCTACTCGTGAGGACTTGGTGTCTTCCAAGAAAGGAGGAGGCAGGGAGGCCCAGGTGGGGACTGCGTCTCTGGGGACGGCTCTCGTTGTCTGTCAACAGCCATGGACACCCCGGTGCCCCAGGGCCACATCTTGGGAGCAGCTATTCCCAAGAAGAGAGCAGGTCCTGGAGGCCCGGGAATCTGGGACGACGTGCTGGAAGCCAGGGCTGTGGCAGGGCCTCAGGAGACCTGTGAGCCCCTACTGTGACTCCTGGCCGACTGAGTGACAGGGCAGGTCCTAAACACACTGTCTGGTCTTGTACGTTACAAAATGGAGTTATCCAACACCAACTCCCCCTAAAGGGCTGTCGTAAAAATCAGATGAGATAACAGATGAGAAAGGGATTTGAAAATAATTAAAAGAATCTTAGATTTGTTTAAAAATTCCTTTGAGGGAACATTTCTTATCGTTTATTTTCGCTATTATGACAATTGGGAAGACAAACGAGAAAAAATTATTCCTAATCTTAAGGTGATTAACATTTTTATATTTCCCTCCAGTCTTTTGTCCTAGGTGTATGGTTTAAAATACAGTTCTGGTTTTAGATTGCATGCAGTTTTGAACTTCGCTTTTGGCTCATTTTTTTGTTACCATCATTTTTTCTTCCTGAAAAGTAGGATGTCAGAGAGCTCCGTCAGTTTAAATCTTTGGAGGGGAGAAGAGCATCAAATACCAGCGCTGACTAGGTGGCTAACGGGAGTTAGAAGAAGGGGCTCACGCGCTGCCACGGTGACAGGGAAGGCCGGCAAGTTCTGAGACTTCCTGCACATCTTCCTTGTTTGCTAACATTCCAAAAAGAAATGAACGCCTTCGGCACTTTTCCCCAGAGCGCGTCATGAATTCTTCCCTTCTCCTTTCCCCACCCTGGTCTTCTGCTCAGTCGCTGAGGAACAGAAGGTCCAGCCTGGCTGCAGGCGTGGTGGCGCACGCCTGTCAACCCAGCACCGGGGAAGCAGAGGCAGGGGATTGCCGTGAGTTCGAGGCCAGCCTGAACTACAGGGCAAGACCCTGTCTCAGAAAAACTGAAAAGAAGTTCCAGCCTGCAGCACCGAGCCGTGCTGTTGAGGCAGAACATCCTGCCTGCGCTTCCACCTCTGCCTCCAGGCGGAGCGTTCCCTGGGGCTCAGAGCGCCCCTCACCCTGGTGTCTCTAAGCCAGGCTGGTAGCTTGGGTGGTGACTGGGATGACAGCCACTTCAGATGGGTCCAGATGGCTGCAGAACCGTGGTGATTCTGATTTTCAGAACTACAAGACGGCAGAGCCCACAGGTCCTGAGAAGCCATTCACGTAGCTCACGAGCACACGGGTGAGCTCACTACTGTGCTCCGGGGCCACCAGGAGAACAGAGGGTCTGGCTGGAGCACTTTCTCAAGTCTGAAGTGTTTAAAATACTCTTTTATTCTAACCAAATGGGAGTATGTTGAATCGGAGGGCAAGTCACGCTGGAATTTCTAAGGAGAGAGGAGACATGAAGTACATTCTGGACTTGCGGTGGACCCCTGAAAATTATACTCCTAGGGCCCAGAGGGGCTGAGATATTTGTCGTCTGCCTTCAAAGGTAAGATATTATCAGCAAAAGCTATTACATAGTCCCTACTGCGCTGCCGGCTGTGTGCTAACCCCTTTACCTAGAGTTAATGGCTTTTAGCCTCCTAACAACCCTTGGAGGTAAAGCCTGCAAACATCCCTACGTTACCGACGAGGCACAGAGGGTAAATAACCTTCCCAAAGTCACATAGCTAGGGAGCAGCAGAGTGAGGCGCGAGCCCAGCAGTCCGGCCGCGGAGTCTAGGGCCTGGCAGGCGCCTACAGGAAGGCCGGGGTGCTCCGGTGGCTCACCACCCTTATTTGAGCTCGGAGAGGCCAAGTGTCTCTCCACAGCCTCAGAATCTGAAATTCTTCCCCTGAAGCACCTTGGCCCCTTTTGCCCTCTCTGGGGAAAATATTTAATCTGCTAAGCCTGGGGCCAGGTGGAGCAAAACTAACCAGAGCGAGAGGGTGCTGTGGCATCTGCGGGCATCCTCAGCTAGTACTAGAAGCTGTGCCATGCTTGGGACGGCCACAGGGTCAGGTGCCCGGATGAGTGAGGGGACCTCACTAGGAATGAGTTCAGATCCCCATCGTGCCACTTCCTGTTTCAGTTTGAGTGGGTCCTACAACCTCAGTTTGTCCTGTAAAGGGAGAGGGTGTCAATCACACGAGGCGCCAGCTACTGCAGACTGAGGAACAGGGACGCCTCAGGGTTCCCACTGGAGACACTGACTGAAGCTGTGCTCCCTCTGTCCTTCCACATCCTCAAAACTAACAACCCCAGAGGTCGCTGTGGTGTCCGAAAAGTCTGGACCTCAGTGGAAAGTGCTGTCTCCCAGACCAACTGACTGATTAGAAAACAAATTTTGGGGCCAGGGATTTAGTTCAGTGGAATCACAGCTGTCTTGCAAGTACAAGGTCCTGAGTTTGATCCCTGGTAGCCCCCCCACACACACAATTTACAAAAACTCAACATGCGGTCAGGTTGTATTTAGTAATTACTACTTTACTGAGCACGTACTGCATGCCAGTTGCGGTGGATAGCACTTTTAAAAATATCCAGTGTTTTGGGGCCGGAGGGTTAGCTCAGTGGTTCCGGCGCCTGCCTCGCAAGCGCAAGGTCCTGAGTTCCATCCCCGGTAACCACATAGAATGCTGGGAGTGGAGACTCACGCCCACCAACAATCAACACCGCATACCACAGTGCCGGACATGGTGGCTCACGCCTGTCATCCCAGCACTCGGGGAGACAGGGACAGGAGGATGGCTGAGTTTGCGGCGGCTTGCCTGGGCTCCATAGTGAGCTCAGGGCCAGCCTGAACTACAAAGCGAGACCCTGTCTCAAAAACCAAAAAAAAAAAAAAATCCAATGTTTTATTTCAGCCTTGTATTAACCCTGTAGAATAGGTATACTTTTGTCAGTTTTATTGATAAGAAAACCAACGCTCAGAAGACAATGACTGAAACTCAGATCTGACTTACTTCCAAATGTATTATTTGACATCCCCTGCACATTTTAAAGTGCTGCACCTATGTTTAGTTTGGCCCTGGCACCCCTGCCTTACCCACATCTCTCTGGGTGCTCGGATGCTTCTAGAGTGGACCTTACCAGAAGATTCCTACTCCTGAAGTCCCACACATTCAGCCCTGACACATCCCAGATCCCGTGCCTACTGCGATACGGTCTTTGCTGCCAAATTGGCAATTATTCCCTAATTTGCTCTGACCACAGACATCAGCCCTGCTATTGACTGAGTAAACTGAGTAGGGCTTTTTAGGTGTTTTATTCTCTTTCCCAAAATACGAGGGACTGAAATCATCTGCTGATGAACCTGGACTTGAAACCGGAGTGGCCGAGGACGGAGTGAGTCACTCCGATGAGCCTGCAGCTGTCACTCCAGTGGTCAGCTCTGTCCTGCTGCCAGACCCTGTGCTCAGCAGTGTCCCTCGACACCTCGGGGCGACGGGCAGCACGGGAGCGCTCCTTGACCTTGAGCGGTTTAAAATCCTGCGGTGGCAAATGAGCATAAATGGAGCAGAGTCCTTCAGCGCACAGTAGGTGCAGCACGGATGTCAGTAAACGTTTTAACGAGTGCCCACTGCGTGCTGTGTCGGGAGCTGCGGGAACGCGGTGATGCGCCCTGACTTCCGGATAAACTGCAGCTCAGGGGAGACAGGCTGGGCCACGCAGAGGGGCAGCCGGATGGCGGGGGCGGCAGGACAGGCGGCGGGGGCCGGCGGACCCCGTGGGCTTCGGGCTGCCGCTGGCGGAGCGTGCTGTAGGCAGGGGGGAGGCGGGCGCCCCGGGCACAGAGAGGCGTCTGCGGCGCCTGCAGGACAGCGGCGGGGCCGCTCAGCGCGGGGGGGGGGGGGGGCTCCCGCTCGGTCCCGCACGGGCGCCGCTCAGGAGAGGCCCACAGCGACTGTCCCCGCAAGGGAAGGACGTGTGGACCCTTGGGAGCGGACACGTGTGCGAGGGTGGAGAGGCCTCGCCAGGGACAAGGGAGAAGGACCGCGCTGCGACCGAGTTGAAGGTTTGGCTCCTCCATTCGGACTGTACCCCGGGGACAGAGAGGGGACACAGGGTCCTTCAGTGGCCCGTGCATACGAGCAGGTGCTCGGGGACATGGCAGGCTCGGCCGGAGCCGCTGGCAGGGCAGGCGAGGGAGGAAACGGCCGGTAAACTCGGGGGGGGGGGGTTTATCCTCACGCTCACGTGTTCCTTCATTAAAGCATCTGTCACTTCTTAGGGGTCCCCACCTTGCCAGTGCCCTGGACGGGTCCTGGCAGCCTTGGGGGTGAACTGAGGCAGGACAGTAGATGAAAGGAGGGGCGCCACAGGGATACGCGCGGGGAGACGCGTTCCGATCTGGGCCCCAGCTGGGGTTTGGGAGGACACTGTCCAGAGGCTGCAGAGCGGGCACTGGGGACAGAGCGGCTTGGTTACTGCAGGGACGGGGGTGCGAGGAGACCCGTGGTCTGCTTTTGGGACAGCACAGCCCCTAGCAGTGACGTCAGAGAAGGGAGTGGGCACTGGCCCAGCGAGCTGGGTTACGGGAGTAGCAGATGCGGGGAGGGGGAGGGGAGGGCAGGGGCCGGACGGCGCCCGGAGCTCTGTGGAGCCTCTGGATTATTGGAAATTTGCTGTTCAATCTACTCTGCGGGTTCACGGCCAGACGCTACGGTTTCTCTTAGGCCTTTGACACTCAGCAGCTTCCCGATGTAGGAGCAGTCAGCAAGGAACCCGAGAAGCTAGTGGACCTTGGCCTGGCATAACTGAGAATGAGCAAACTAGGTCATTAGTTGAAGAAGAGAATACAAGAAACGGAGTCAACATTTTTCAGTGCTGTCACTATTTAAACGGTTTTTACAAAGTTTCTAACAGTGCTGTCAGAGAGTGTGAGTTTAAAGAGGCAAGATACAGGTGAATACAGTTCAATAGACATAAAATGTAAAAACATGGAGAAAAAGTTGCCAGAAGTACTGTAACCGTTTCTATTATAATGGATGTAAAAACTAACATAATCCCGTGCCTGTTGAAGAGCACATCCGCTGACTTCTTTCAGCCCTGTCTCTGAAGGTTATGAGGCCTGAGGTTCCATCCAAACATGGATCAAGCACTTCCTGAGCCCCTGCTCTGTGCCAGGGGACTGGGCAGGAATGAGTAAAAGAAAGAGTAAAACCATTTCTAACATGGGGAGTGGGGTGAATAATTAACCCTCAGGAAGCTCAGCTGTGCCCTTCAAAATGTAGCAGCGACTGGCACCAGCACACGGAGAGAAACCCAGACTCCCTAGTCCACATGGAGGACCTGAGGGACGGGACGGGGCCAGCACCAAGGGGCAAGGCGCGGTCTGCACCCCCTGGGCCCGGGGGGCCTTAGGCCAGGCTCCTGCCAGGCCGGGCTCTGCTGCCTGACGGCCTGGGACATCCTGGGGCCTCAGAAATGGACCAAGACCTAACTTTTGCAGGGTTGATATGTGAGATGAGGGATGGGGGGGCAGAGAGGGGGAGAGAGCGAGAGACAGACAGAACCAGAGACAGACGGAATGAAAATAGCATCCCTGGTATGGCACATTTTCAGTAATCGGGACCCTCCATTATGATATATTCTGAAATTCACATTGTACCTCCTTTCCGTGATTCTGGATCATGATGAGGATAATTGTCGCAATGATGCTACACCCTAAGAGGACCCGTGCTTTTATTTGCTTTGTGTGGTACAGGGGCTTGAACTCAGGGTCTTCACACTGAACTATCAGCTCTTTTAATCATTAATTACTTTACTTATTTATATAATTTTTTTTTTGAGACAGGGTCTCGCTTTGCAGTTCAGGCTGGCCCTGAGCTCACTATGTAGCCCAGGCAAGCCTGGAACTCAGCAATCCTCCTGTCTCTGTGCTGGGATTACAGGCGTAAGCCACCATGCCCGGCACTATATAACTTTTTTTTTGAGACTGGGTCTCACTAGTTTGCTAAGTGGGTAAATCTGGGCTCAAACTTGCAATCCTCCTATCTCAGCTTCACTGAGTGCTGGGATGACAGGTTGCACCATCATGCCCAGTTTAAAGGCCCTTTTCTCTCATCATTCCCTACTGAATGCTGCAGACTTGCCTAGCTGGCCGCATAAGTTAGTCCCTGAGGAAGATCCCTCGGGATCTCTGTCCATGTTAAACATGCCTGGACGGACAGACTGTCTCTGTCTCCAACATTGACTCTGTTCTCCTGACCCAACAAGCTGCCGCAGTTCCGGGGGCCACAGACAGACACCTGCTCCAAGCCAGGTGTACCTCAGAGTGCTGGGCGCTCAAGCGGGAACGAGGCTGACCGACCTGGCACTTAGAAGATACTCCACACTGCTTTCTCCTTTTATGTTTAATTCAAATTCCAACAAGATCGCAGTAGAGGTTCCAAGGTCCTCAATGCAGAAGAAGCAGTGTTGTCCCGTCAGCATCACCCACCCTCCCTTCCTGGGAATTGAACCCCGATCCTTCGCACAGAGCTACATCCCTAACCCTTTTTTAAAATGTTTTCTTTGAGACAAGATCTTGCTAAATTGCTGAGGTGGGGTTGAGTTTAACCTCGAAGTCTTCCTGCCTCAGCCTCCCAGAGTGCTGGGATGACAGGTGTGTATTGGCTGCACCTGGCTGGTACTGCGTTTCTTTGAGGCATCCAACGCGGAAGCATCAGCTGTTGCTAGCTGATAGACCTGTGCTGGTGGGAAGCTCCCGGCTCCTTTTTCTCCTTGCAAAAGGAAATGGCAAGTGACAGAGGCCCCGCACTTTCCTCTGACACAGGAAGTCTTGGTTGTGACTTTCATGTTCCCCGCAGCATCCTCCTGCCCTGCTCGCCACACGCCCTGACGTGTAGAACCAAAAGGAAACACAAACTGAAAACGAAACGGATGTTCCACCTGCGTCACTGTGTTTCTCCCTCATCTCCAAAGCAGTGCACTCCCACACAACCGAGGCCTGGTTCTATTTAGGTCTGAAAACGTCAGCTTGGTAATTGAAGCACACTGATATTGTTCTAAAGTAAACAATGGGAAAACACGTTCTTAGAAACACCTCGGTGATTCATAGCTCTCCGGATGGTGAAATCACAGTGGAGGAATGCTAGCTTTGCTGGCCTTCCGTGATAAGGATCAGCAGACACTAATGCTACCCTGAAAGTCAGCCCTGGGAGAGCCGGGAGGGGGAGGCCAGGCAGCTGCTTCCTCATGGGAGCGATGGAGGCTAAAACGTGCGGCGCCCGCTCCTCAGTCGGATCGCGCTTGACCTGCCTCTCTTCAGCAGTTCAGCTCCACCCACATGCACTTTCTGCCCCCTACGCTAGAGGCGCTAGCGGCTCCTGTTTCTCTGAGCCTTTTGCATCTGCCTCTGCCCCTCCTTCCACTTGTTTTGGGTGCTGGGGATTGAACCCAGGGCCTCGGGCTACAAGGTAAAATCTCGGCCACTGACTCCTCCCTCTACCCTCACATCCTGCGGGGTGCATGCGCATGCCCACGTGAGTGTGTGCATGTGCGTGCTCACGCTTTCACGCTGAGCTCCGTTCCCAGCTCCTTTTTAATTTTTAATCTTGAGACAGGATCTTGCTGAGTCACTAAGTTCCCCAGGCTGGGCTAGAACTTGTGATCTTCCTGGCTCAGCCTCCCAGAGAGACAGCCTGCGTTTTTAGCCACGCTGTTTGCTCTCTGCCTAGAATTTCCTCTTTCTCCTCATCCCCACTACCCAAACTTCTCCACTTGGAAAATGGCTACTTTTACTTTATTTTTTAAAATACAACTCCAGGGCTGGAGGGTTAGCTCAGTGGTTCCGGCGCCTGCCTCGCAAGCGCAAGGTCCTGTGTTCGATCCTGGTAACCACATACAATGCTGGGCGTGGAGACTCACACCTACAAACAACACCACATTCCACAGTGCCGGGCGTGGTGGCTCACGCCTGTAATCCCAGCACTCGGGAGGCAGAGGCAGGAGGATTGCTGAGTTTGAGGCTTTCCTGGGCTACATAGTGAGCTCAGAGCCAGCCTGAACTACGAAGCGAGACCCTGTCTCCAAAAACAAACAAACAAACAAACAAAAAAACCATACAACTCCAGAGTCACTTCCTTGGGTAGACAGTGACACAGGATGAACCTGGCCACTTCCTAGGCCGTAACAAAATGAAAATCTGGAGTCCCTCTTTCAGAAATCAAGACTTCAGGATGGAAATGGAGATGAAGTCCGAGCAGGTCCAGCGGCTTAGCCAGGGCCACGCGGCCTAAGGCGGCCGCCACTCGCACATGCGGCCTCGGAGCCTCCGGGATGTGGCCGATCTGAGCCGCGATCCGCGGGCCATGCCAAGCACACAGTGACGTAGAGGCCTTAGTGCCAAACAAGGGCGTAAAACACGAGGGTAGTGCTTCGACCTGAGTTGAGTGTTGAGCCCTCGCGTGTGTGGGGTTCCTGCTGAAGTGAACCTCACTCGTTGGCTTGCGCTCTGTGGCCACCAGGCCAGGAAATGTGATAGATGTGGCTCGCACTTGCGGCTCACCTCTTGTTTCTTTTGGATCGTGGATCCGTTTCTATTTCCAGACCTCACCGGGCTCATGCGAGACTCTTCCGCCCCTGCGTCCCTGTCCCTGCATTCGGCGTCTTCTCCCTCCTTGGTCTCAGTCCTCCCCCCGGGAGGGCAAAGCAGGAAACCGGGAGATGGATCTGTAAGAACTGGAAAGGGAACCGAGACAGGGAGGGGGGAGACGTAGGCAGCAGTAAGAGCCGTTATGCGCACGTACCAACTCCTCGTGGTAAATATATTATGTGCTGCAGGCATGTGTTGCTAAAAATAAGAAATTTAAAAAGAATACTTAAAATGAAAATAAAAGACGAGTATACAAGTGTTTAAAATAAACTGACCTTTAAAACTGGGACCTGTATTCTGCTGATTTAGAAGGGTATGAAAAAAGCACAATTTCCAGCTCAGAATCTGGGGAACTGTCTTTATTTTTGGTTTGTCTAGGGTTTTGCTAATAGTCTTTGAATGCTTAATTTTTTTAAAAAATTCAATTTTCCAGGTCTGGAGATTTAGCTCAGTGGTTCTGGTGCCTGCCTAGCAAGCACAAGGTCCCTGGTTTGATCCCTGTAACCACATACAACAATACCAGGCTTGGTGACTCACACCAACCAGCAGTTGGTACCACATACCACGGTGCCAGGCGTGGTGGCTCACGCCTGTCATCCCAGCACTTAGAAGGCAGAAGCAGGAGGATTGCTGAGTTCGAGGCTTGTTTGGGCTACATAGTGAGCTCAGGGCCAGCCTGAACTACAAAGTGAGACCCAGTCTCAAAAAAAAAAAATTAAATGAATGAATGAATAAAATTTCCAAATTTAATTTTAAAATAAAAATAATGAAGTCTGGTTGGGAAGTAACAAGAAAGCCTATTCTAGTTCTTGCCAGTGTTGTATTTGAACCCATGGAGCAGGGGGCCTGGTATGTGCGACCCCCTAACCCGCTTTGCAGGATCTGGTGGCCCACAGCATCTTGGTGCCTCTGTGGCCTGAACTCAGGGAGGGGGGCTCAACTTCAGGAACGGCGAGCCCAAAGAGCTCAGACACCGGTGTGGGCCCGCAGGGTGGGAGCCGAGGACTCCCTTCTGACGGCCTGGGTGCGTCTGCGTGGACACCTCTTAGCAGGCAACCGAGGGCCTGATTGGAAACCGGGCACTGTCCGAAGTGAGACCCAATCGTGCGGATTTTAGCAATGGCTGTTGAGCACCATAGTTGGAGCCAACTTCAGGGGCTTTGGGAAAGAGAAGACAGCCCCAGGCTGAGAACGGCCATAGATGTAAATATACCTACAGAGCTTGAGAACACTTATTTTTAAATGCCTGTGTTATCAGGGGATGGATTAGACAGCTGGCCACCAAACCCCTGATGGTCTTAATGTCCCTGGCGGCCGAGCCACCGGGACACCGGGGGCTCTTCCCGAGATTAATGGGAAGCACGCAGCCCCCACCACACCCCCAAAGGACTTGAACCAGCTTCTCATCAAGTGCTTGAATCTGACTCTTGATTTTCAGGAAACTTAACAGATAGAGGAAATGGCTAAACAGTGCTGTGAAGATGAAATCAACCACAGCCAGAATTCGGGAAATTCCACAAGCCAAATCACCTTGCCCCTTCCACAAATAAACAGCATTTTAAAAAGGAAGAAGAAGCGTCACAGATTTAAAAAGATTTATAATCCAAATACAGCATGTGGCACCTGTTTGGATATCTTGTTTCACTACTCCATCAAACTAACTGGAAGATTATATATATATATATATATATATATATATATATATATATATATATATATATATATTTTTTTTTTTTTTTTTTTTTTTTTTTTTTTTTTTGCTTTTTGAGACAGGGTCTCGCGTTGTAGTTCAGGCTGGCCCTGAGCTCACTATGGTGCCCAGGCAAGCCGCCGCGAGCTCAGCAATCCTCTTGTCTCTGCCTCCTGAGAGCTGGGATGACAGGCGTGAGCCACCATGTCTGGCATTGTGGTATGCGGTGTTGATTGTTGGTGGGCGTGTCTCCACGCCCAGTTTTATATGTGGTTACCGGGGATCGAACTCAGGTCCTTGCGCTTGCGCGGCAGGCGCCGGAACCACTGAGCTAACCCTCCGGCCCTGGAAGATGATATTTAAAGAGACAACCTTGGAAACGTGAAGAAACTGGTAAATTAAATAATAGGAAATTATTGCCAATTCTGTTACTGTGATGATTATTATATTTTATTTTGTGGGTTCTTTTCAAAGTTTTTATTTTTATCAGTACACATTTGCAGTTCCTAATGACTATATTCCTTAGGGGGAGTTGGTATATGTACCTAAGACATAAACCCATGCAGCGCAGACTCTCCACAAACATGACTGAGCCCCCTGATCAGGACAGAGCTGACTGCTCCATGGACGACCCCACTGGTGTCTAAAGAGTGTGTGCTTTTCCCAAACCCCACATTGTCCTCTGCCTTAGCTGGAAAAACTACCCTTCCCAACCAGTTTGTTGAGCTTCTGAATTATGTTTTTCCCACAGGCACAAACCAACATATCTCCGTAGATCTTTTTTGCCTGATACAGGGCAATTGTTGGGTGTAGTTAGGAACCTATCTTGAGAAGCAGGTGGGTACAGGTAGCCTCTGATCTGAGGAGCCTGAGGAGATCACAAGGCCAGATGCTTCTTTTAAAGAAGGTATGAGAAAAATGGTCAGCATCTCTGACCACTAGAGAAATGCAACTTAAAACAATGCTGAGACTCCACCTTTCACCAGAAGAATAGCTGTGATCACAGAATCAATACCAAATGCTGTCGAGGCTGGGAGGAAAAAAGAACCTTTTCACACCGTTGATGGGAGTGTAAAGTAGTGCAGCCACTATGGAAACAGCATGGAGATTCCTCACGAAGCTCAAGGTAGAAATTACATTTGACCCATCAATTCTCCTTCTAGGTATTGTCCCAGAAGAACTCAAGACATCCTATTACAGCGACCCATGCGTACCAAGGTTTATAGTAGCACAGTTCATAACAGCTAAATCCTGCAAGCAGCCTATGTGTCCAACAGATGCATGGGTAAAGAAAATGTGACATTATTGGAGTACTACTCAGCTGTAAAGATGGATAAATTCAAGACATTTGTAGGAAAATAAAGGCACTTGAAAAACATAATGTTAAGTGAAATAAACCAGAGATACAATCTTAAATATGATATGGTTCCTCTCACTTGACTAATGCAAGTATGAATAAAGAATAAAATAAGGGCCGGGGGGCCGGAGGGTTAGCTCAGTGGTTCCGGCGCCTACCTCGCAAGCGCAAGGACCTGAGTTCGATCCCCGGTAACCACATATAAAGCTGGG
>PVIC010009476.1:8741-45433 GCA_004025085.1 Thryonomys swinderianus
CAAATTTATTGACCCCTCATTTATGACCTGCCATCTGGCCCATCCTGGAGCACATTCCATCTGTTCTTGAGAAGAATGTGTTTTCTGCTGTTGCTGGATGGAGTATTCTGCACATGCTTATCCGATAGCTGTATTTGGAATGTGATTCAAGTCTTCCATTTCCTCACTAATCTTTTACTTAGTTGCCCTATCCATCATTAAATATCAGTACTGAAGTGTCAAACTATTAAAGTAAAACTGTTTCTTCCATTTTTCCCCTTTCATTCTCTTTTTGCTTTGTGTATTGGGGGCTATGGCATTAGCTGGAAATGTTTATAATTGTTGCGTCTTCTTAGTGTATCACGTTTTGTCTTTACAAGATGTTTCTCTTTAGTTTTTCTGTTTTTTAGATCTATTTTGATAATAGTATAAGACCCTCAAACTTTCCTATGATTGATTTGTGCATCAAATCTTCTTTCTTTCTTCTTTCCTTCCTCTTTCTGTCTTTCTTCCTTTCTTTTTTTTTTTTTTTTTTGCTTTTTGGGACAGGGTCTAGCTTTGTAGTTCAGGCTGACCCTGAGCTCACTATGGCGCCCAGGCAAGCCGCTGCGAACTCAGCAATCCTCCTGTCCCTGCCTCCCGAGTGCTGGGATTACAGGCGTGAGCCACCACGTCCAGCACTGTGGTATGCGGTGTTGATTGTTGGTGGGCATGTCTCCACACCCAGCATTATATGTGGTTACCAGGGATCAAACTCAGGACCTTGCTCTTGCGAGGCAGGCGCCGGAACCACTGAGCCAATCCTCCGGCCCCTCTTCCTTTCTTTCTTCTCTAACTTCTTTCTTTCAATCTTTTCTCCCCTAATCCCAGGCCAGTCTCAAAAATCCAGGCTCCTACCTCAGCCTCCTAAAGTGTTGGGATTAAAAATGTCCATTATCCAATGCCGAGCATGGTGGCTCACACCTGTAATCCCAGCACTCAGGAAGCAGAGGCAGGAGGATTGCTGAGTTTGAGGCTTGCCTGGGCTACATAGTGAGCTCAGGACTAGCCTGAACTACAAAGCAAGACCCTGTCTCAAAAAAAAGAGGATCCATTATTACATTAGCCTTTTCATCCTTTTACTTTCAATCTATTTGTATTATTGAATCTGAAGTGATGTGTCTCCTATAAATATCATATAGTTGGTTCTTATTCAATCTGACCATCTCTGGCTTTTTATTGGATTGTTTAATTGGTTCACAGTTAATGTTACTATTGATATGACTGGATTACTGTTTGCAGTTTTACTTTTCTTCTTGCCTTATATCTGTTTTACTCTTCTGTTTTGCTTTTTATTTGTTTAGATTTTTGTGCATTAAGGGATATCTTCTAGTACAGAATCTTCATTTCTTTTTTTTTTTTTTTTGAGACAGGGTCTCGCTTTTTAGTTCAGGCTGGCCCTGAGCTCACTATGTAGCCCAGGCAAGCCTTGAACTCAGCAATCCTCCTGTCTCTGCCTCCTGAGTGCTGGGATGACAGGCGTGAGCCACCACTCCTGGCACTGTGGTATGTGGTGCTGATTGCTGGTTGATTGTTGGTGGGCATGAGTCACCACACCCAGCACTGGATGTGGTTACCGGGATCGAACTCAGGACCTTGCACTTGCAAGGCAAGCGCCGGAACCACTGAGCTAAATCTCCGGCCCAGAATCTTCATTTCTTTAATAATTACTATTTATTTCTAGTTTTCTTAGCATATGCTCAAAGACTACATGTATTTTACCTTACGAGAATTTACTTAGACTTATAGTTCAAGCTTTGCAATGTATGAAACATATACCAAAAAATGTACAGATATAAAAACCACAGCTTACGACAGTGAGCTCATGAAGTTACTGTCACACTGCTGGCCCCCACGTGACCCCACGGGGCATGGCACGGGGTGGGGGGCGCATGGTTTGCTCCACCAACTGCAGCTTCTTCCCAGGGGATCGAGCAGTCGGGCAACTGCGGTGAAGCTGAGTCAGTCTCTCTTTCCCTAAGAATGCAGAGGCCGTACACTTTTTCTGCAACTACGAAGAGAGCCGAGGCAACTACCTGGTCGATGTGGACGGCAACCGCATGCTGGATCTTTACTCCCAGATCTCCTCTGTCCCCATAGGTAAGAGCTGAAGAGCTGGTTCTGGAATCTCTGTCTGCCTCTGCCTCTGCCTCTGTCTCTGTCTCTGTCTCTCAGCTACGAGGCTTTAGATACCCCTCACACTACCACATCCCTACATGTGGCCGGACACCGCCCTCCGGGTCATAAGAAAGAGTGGTGTGGGGTAGGTAGAGCGGGGCTCCCCAAACCCTGGGCCGTGGACCACATGGGGAGACGAACGAAGCTCCTGTGTTTGTAACGTCCCCCGTCCCTTACGTCACTGCCTGAGTCCACCACGGTCAGGTCAGCGGTGGCTTCGTTCCTCGTGGGAGCGTGATCCTGCTGTGAACTACACCAGCGAGGGATCCCGGCCGTGTGCCGCCTGTGAAAACCGATGCTAAAACTGTGCGCCACCACCGCTTCCCCAGCCGTGGACAAAACATCTTCTGTAAAACGGCCCCTGGTGCCAAGAAGGCTAGGGACTGCCGGAGTGGAGGGCGTCACAGGCACGGGACGGTCGTCTCTCAGCCACCCTCCCGGAACCTTACAGGGCGGGTATATGTGTGTGTCCCTGTTGGCAGGTAGGTAGACAAAGTCTGGAGAGGTTAAGTGGCGTGTGAAGGAGTCACAGCTCGTTTGGAACCCAGGTCCACGCGACCACAGCGTCCACACTGTAGGGTACAAGGCTGGGTTCCGAAAAGAAGAGCTGGAGGCCAAGACTGTGGATAGAAGAAGAGCGCTCAGGAGAAAGGAGGGAAGAGAGAGGCAGCAGGAAGGGGGAGTCCGCTGGAGTCTGCCCCTGCCTTGGTCCCTCAGGGGATCTGGAGAACAGAACTGCACCCCTAGGCTAGGCCCCGCTGCCCATCCAAGCCCGGGGGAGGCCGTGTGTCAGCTCCTGCCAGAGTGCTTCCGGGCAGCAAGTGAATTTCACAGAAGAGGAGGCAGCTGGAGCCTTCGTTGGCCACTGTGCATAGCAGCTGGAGATGCGTGACCTGCCCAAGAGGCAACTGCGCCAGTGGGAAGCCCACAGCATCCGCATCTGCCTCCCAGACTCCCCGCCGGACCACGCAAAGCCATGAGATGACTGGGGAGACAGGGCGGTTTGGAAAGTGGAAGCTGTTGTCTGCCGCCTGGACGGTTAATGTTCCTGGGGTGACGGACTGACGCCTGGCTGTGCTCCCGGCTTCGGGCTGTGTGTGATGAAGCGGGTCCTTCTGCAGATGAGGCTGCTTGTCTGTCGCAGAGGAGATGGGTGCCCTGCACTCCCCATTAGCAGCAGCCCCCTACCCTCTCTGCAGGGCCCAGCCTTGCCGGGGGCCCTTCTCTCCTCCCAGGCCATTTCCTCCAACCAATGTGCTCCCGTTAAGATGTGATCAGAGACGAGGCAGGGCACTCCTTCCCTAGGAAGGCCTGTCATTCCCAGATGCCTCGGTATTTGTAGGCACTTTAGAATCAGAGTGCAGAAACTTCCCCTCCCCTTCATGCTGGAGTGGAAGGGATGGGCTCTCAAGTTGTCCTGGGTTCAAATCCTAGCTCCATCTCTTAGTTGTGGCCCTGGGGCCACGGCCAGGGCTGCCTCAGTTTCAATCCAGCCATTGCGCATGTGGAGGGGCAGGTCAGACCTGCAGAGCTTGCTAAATGACTACTCCTTCTAAGTCTTCTTTCAGGCTACTTTCTTCCCATATCAGTGATCGTGGGAATGTTTGGGGTTTTTTTTTGTTTTTTCCTTTTACACGGAGGGTGGGTACTGGGCATTGAACCCACGGCCCCACACCTGAGCTGCATCTTCAGTCCTTTTAATTTTATTCATTTATTTGTATTTATTTACTTTGAGACAGGTTCTTGTTTATTGCCTAGATTGCCCTGAAACTTGTAGTCCTCCTGCCTCAGATTCCTGAGCACCTGGGATGCCATGTGTGTGCCCAGTTTAAAAAGCTTTTTTAGGCTCCTAGAGATCTTCCTGTGGGCGTGGCACAGTGCTCAGTGTCCTGATGCTACTTCATTCGGTGACCACGGCAGCCCTGTAAGGGTCCTTCGGCATCCCCCCTGGTTATGTCACTGCCACGTTTCAGCAGGTGGCAGAGTTTGCCCCTGACTCTGTCCCCGGGCTTTTTCAGCGCGGCGGCCTCTTGAAGGCCTGCTCTGCAGTGGAGGGGAGGGGCTATGCCACCTGGAGCCCTTGATGGGGTTTCCATGGCCAGAGGCACAGGCTCTACTTGCTAAGACAAGCCCAGAGTGTGGCTTAATGAGATTCACCTTATCTGCTCAGGCAGAAAAGCCATAAACACCCAGGCAGTATGATAAGGAGACAGGACACAAAGACCTCTGGCCAGAAACAGTTGGAAAGACCCAGTGTTCCGTTCTTGAGTGGTGAGCAAGCCCTGGCAAAGGGTAGGGAAGGGGCTGGAGGAAGTCAGCGCTGTCCCCCGACCCCTTCACGTCCCTGCCCACCCTCTGGGCACAGCGAGCCCACTGAGATTTTCCAGTCTTTCACTGTTTTAGATTCTACCTTGCAGAAAACCCCCAGGTGATGCCGGATCTGAACTGTCTAAACTTGCTAGTCTGTGCTTGTGGCAGAGAGCAGGCCCCAGACTCAGAGACTTGAATAGGCGACAGAAAGCTCCAATGATATAGAATCTCCTTTCAGAGAACATGCATTTCAATTAGAGAATGAACTGGGTCAGAGCCAACAGGTCCAAGGTGGATGTCTCGGTGCTCTGGGGCCGCTATGACAACCTACCATAGACAACCCTTTAAACAACTAGATCTACTGGCCACAGGTTTGGAAGCAGGAAAGTCTGAGGTCAAGACAGCGGCAGATCCGGTGTCTGGCAAGGGCTGGCTTTTTGGTTCACAAATGATGCCCCACGTTGTGCCCTAGCATGGTCACAGGCTGCACGAGCGCCCTCGGGCCTCTGTCAGACACCGCTCCCTTCTGGAAGGCCTGACCTAACAGCTCCCAAAGGCCACGGCCCTGAGCACTGTCACCCTATGGGCTAGGAAGTCATCATCAGGGTCTAGGGGATATAGGCATTCAGAGTACAGCAGTATGTGTGATTTAAAAAAAAAAATTGTGATGCTTTCCATCAAGAGTGGTTATTTTCCCCCAAACTCCAAGATTGTCTTCGTTCACACATGAGTTTTGAGTTCTTACCCTTGTCACTGGATCTCTCTCTCTATCGTCCATTCAAGTAAAATGCATTAGGGTAAACAACTGGGGCTGTTAGGATCTCCCTGCCAGACCTCGGTGCCTCCCTCCTCCTGCAAACTCCTTTCTGCAGGGCTGCTTTGAGGATCAGCGATGAGGGGCAGAAACCCAGGGCACAACACAGAGGAGGGTGGAGCTGGTGCTGGACATACTGTCCAGGGCCCGCCGCCTGCCTCTGAGTTAAACGACCAGGCCGATTCCCTAACCTGTCTACATCAGCTCATTTGCATCAGCACCACTGAGTTAGTGACACCTGCCTAAGGGCTGCTGGAAGATCAAGTGAAATCTAGCATGTTAAGCGTTTGACACAGAGCTTAATAAAGAGAAATAGGGCCGGGGATTTAGCTCAGTGGTTCCAGCACCTGCCTAACAGGCACGAGGTCCCTGGTTCAATCCCTGATAACCACATACAACAATGCCAGGCGTGGTGACTCACACCCACCAGCAATCAGTACCACACACCACAACGCCAGGCGTGATGGCACACCTGTAATCCCAGTTCTGGGGAGGCAGAGGCAGGAGGATTGCTGAGTTTGAGGCTACCCTGGGCTATATAGTGACTTCAGGGCCAGCGTGAACTACAAAGAAAGACCCTGTCCTGTCTCAAAAAAACTTAAAAGAAGGGGGGGAGGTTTATAATGTTATTAGTTGTGTATATTTTCATTTTCTTCTTTTATGTTCCATAAGTATATATGTGTAAAGACGGAAGTTTCTGAGAAGGGTTGTCAAGATGACTGAACCAGATGGAGCCATAATTTTATGTCATTCTTTCAAGAAACGTGGCTTCCAGCACTGAAGAAACACTAGTCTGAGTGACAAGGAAGACAAGCGAAATTACAGAGCGAGGCAGGACATCTTAATTTGGTTTGGGGGTCATTCATCACAAGTGTACAGAAATACAATTAATTTTTGTGCACTGGGCTTGCACCCTGCATACTCACCAACCTTCTTTGTTAGCATTAATTGTGTCTTTCTGGATTCCTTGGGATTTTCTATAGACAAGAGCTGCAAGTAGAGACTGTCTTGCTTCTTCCTTTCCAATCTAAGTAGTTTGTATTTCTTTCTTATCTATTCTGCCTGACCGGAACCTCTAATATGATGCTGAACAGAAGTGACAAGGGAGGGTGTCTTTACTTTGTTCTTAATCTTGAGAAAGCCTTGGTTTTCTCCTCACTGAGTATAGTGTTCATTGCAAGCTTTTCGGCGGGCTGAGAAAGTGCTTTTCAATTCCTAGTTTATTGAGTGTTTATCATGAAGCCACGGTGGGGTTTGTCAAATGCCTCCTCTACATCTGGTGAGATGATCGCCTGATTTTGTTTTTTATGTCTATTGATAAGATGTCCCACATTCAGGCCATATTTGGTGAATACTTCCCAGGAAAGAGACAAAGCAGGAAAGGAAAGAGAGATGGGGAGGGTGTGAGGGAAGAAGGCAGGCTGCGGATCTTGGCAAAAAGCTTCGCCAAAGTGGAAACTTCCTCAGGGCACTGTGACTAGAGAAAAATCTGGATGTACAGAGAGTAAAGAAAGGGCACGTGAGGCAGGTGACATGGTGAAAGTTAACCGGGCAGACAGGTGTGTTCATAGAGCACAGAACCTCCACCTGGGTGAGGAGGACGTCAGACCAGGGACATAACCTGGCCCTTCTCTTGTCCTCTGGTCTGAGCAGTGTCCAAAGTATTCACCAAAGTCCCATGGCTGTCAGGACTGTGTCCACCACCTCACTCCTCCTCCTTCCGTTCAGAAGCACCATCCATTCTGAAACAGCACTGGAAACAATCCAGCAAGGCCCGGTGGCCTCCCTAGATACAGTGACCTGAGCTCCCTGAGACTCCCTCCTGCTGGGCCTCCTGGCCAGGGCCACGGGTCCCTGCAAAACATTCAGCAGCTTCCAAAGTAGCTTTCCAAGACACAGAGCAGTGTGGCTCCTAGGGAAACCACCATGCAATAGAATTGTAGAGAACAGCCTCAGAAAAGGCCCTGGAAGATTAAAATCAGCTCATTTGAATCTAACATGACCACAGAGTAAGCCTATCAATTAAGTTTCTTTTTTCATTGAAACCTTTACTGGTACATTTTATATACAGCTCACAATCACACTCATCATTGGGGAATTTGTACCAGTATATGACACAAGTTGATTTTCATTTTTACCCTTATCCCTACCCACCCACAATCAATGAAGCTTTTTTTTTTTTTGAGACAGGGTCTCGCTTTGTAGTTCAGGCTGGCCCTGACCTCACTATGTAGCTCAGGCAAGCCTCCAACTCAGCAATCCTCCTGTCTCTGCCTCCCAAGTGCTGGGATTACAGGTGTGAGCCACCACGCTGAGCACTGTGGTATGTGGTATTGATTGCTGGTGGGTGTGAGTTGCCACACCCAGCATTCTATGTGGTCACCAGGATCGAACTCAGAACCTTGCGCTTGGGAGGCAGGCGCTGGAACCACTGAGCTAAATCTCCAGCCCATCGATGAAGCTTGTTTTTAAAGTTTGTTTCTAAGGTAGGTGTGGTGGCACACTCTTGTAATCATTGCATTCTAGGAGGCTGAGGCAGGAGAACTGCAAGTTCAAGACCGGCCAGGACAATTTGGGAAGACCTTGTCTGTAAATGAAAGACCATAAGGACCTGGAGATATAACTCAGTGATGAAGCTGCATTTGGTTTTAGTCCCCAATATGGAAAAAATTGTTTTAAAATTGTAGTGAGAGAGGGATAGTATTTTTCCCAAGCCCAATCCCTATCCCTAATTCCTCTCCCCAAAGCAACCACTATTGTTGTCTTCTTGTAGGAAAATAGTGCATAAATAAACACTTCTGTATCCATTTCACCCCGCAGTAGATTCCAAAGATCATTCTAACTCAGCACAGATAACCCCTCAGCCTTTTGTATAGCTGCACAGTCACATTAGAGGGCAGGCATCATAGGGAAGAATCATAGTTTATTTCCCTGATCTGCTATTGATGGACATTAGGTTGCTTTCAAGTGTACTAGTGGCATGTCACGGCTAAGATCTATGAATGTCGGCCTTAGACACAGCTGTGGGATAATTCACGAAAGAGCAACTGCTAGATCAAAGCGTATGCTAAGCCTTATCCTTATCATGTGATGTCAGCCCTGTCTGGATGGTAAATATAGTGAGACCCTGGGGATAAGCCCAGGATGGAGCATGGTGGCGACAGGTGCAGGTGGCATTATACTGTCCCCAAACAAACAGCAAACTTCACTGTGGTCCCTGGCAGGAAGACAGGAGGGGACCCACAGTCGGCCGCACAGGCCTGTTAATCACTGCTAGTTTGCATTGCTTTGACCTCACCTTCGCTTGCTCTTATGCTTGTCTAGTCCAGCAGGGCTCAGCCTGAACAAATACCAGATCCCCAAGTCACTGATTTTGGGGCTGTGGGCCAAGAAAGCCTAAAACAGGGTCAGGACCCCAGAAATAGCTATCTGTCTGCAAAGGATAAAAAGACTCTGTGGCATGTGAAGAGAATTTCAGCATTGGGAGGTACGGGGGAGGAGAAGAAAAGGGATATGGGGAACCCTTGGATATGACGCTCTCTCTAACACACCTTCCTCTCCCCAGGTTACAGCCATCCTGCCCTGGCAAAACTGGTCCAGCAGCCTCAGAATGTGGTATGTCTCCCCGTCACATAAACACCAAATGTTTCACGCCATTCACAGAATCACTGGGCAGCCCTTAGAAACAGCCTATTCATTCATTCATTCATTCATTCATCATCCCACCAGCGGTACCAGGCGCATCCTAGCTCCATTCCCAGAGTCAATCAGTGAACAAGACACATAAACAAAGACTTGCAACCCTACTAAGTGCCACCAAACAAGGCAGGTGGTTATAGAGGTGTAGTGATAATAATTAGTAATGCTTATGAGGAAAAAAAAATACATAGTAAAAACTGTGTTTAGCTCTTTAGATCTGTCATACTGACATATCTCTGAAGCAGGTAAGTCATTATCCTCATTTCACCCACGAGGAAACTGAGATACAGAGAGGTTAACTATTTGCCCGAGTCACATAGACAGTGGAGATACTGGACATAAACCCACAAACACTCCAAACTAGGCAGACCACACCCTCCCATCTGGTGGGTGTGTCTCCGCTGTTCTTTGTCGCCCCATAAATTGAACCCCATAGTGTGCCCTCTGTTTTATCCGGTTTATTTCATGTCTGAAGCCAGGAGAGGTGGTGCACACTTGTACTGCCAGCTACTCAGAGGGCTGAGGCAGAAGGATCACAAATTTGAGGCCAGCTCGAGTCACTTAGCAACTTAGCAAGTCCCTGTTTCAAAGTAAAATAAAAAGGGTTACAGTGTAGTTCCAGCAGTCCCAAGCAGCCGTCCCTAGCATGCGCAGGCCCTGGGTTTGAACCCCAGCACTTCACAGGAGAACAGTAAACAAAACAAGTCAGGTCTGTGTGATTCATCCTCGGAGGCATATGTGGCCACTGACTAGTGGCTTTATAAGGTCCCACAGAGAGAATGAGCCGCAGTCAGGGCACCTTCCTGCTGTGACGGGCACGTGGCTGGCTTCCAGCGTGGGGCACTGATGAAGACGGCTGCCATGACTGAGTGTGTGCCGCACGCTGAGCACATCAATGCATGTTGAACACAGAGCTAAGGGTAGATCGTGTGTGTGCCCGTGTTGAGCTTCAGCAAATCCTGCCAGTTCCTCAAGCCAATCCCGATTTTTGCTCCTACCAGCAGGGAAGAGGGCAGGAGAGGATCCAGTTGTCTCAAATCCTCAGCACCTCTGGGTCACTGGAGGGCTTTCACTTGACTCAGACAGAGACATCCTAGTCCATACAGGATGAGGAGCTTGAATCCCAAAAACAGATCTAAGGAAGGCAGAGGCCACCCAACCCCCCGTCAGTCGTAAGGAACTGAGTCCCCAGCCCTAAAACAGCCCTCCCTTTTAATTGACAGAACTGAAAATCGCTAGGAAGAACCACTGTTTCCTCCTTATAAATGTGTGTGCCCTCCCAGGCAGCTGTGGGACACTCTTGCCTCCAGTGAGTCGACAGGTGCAGCGGCCGCTGGAGAGGAAATTGGGGTCTCTGGAAGGGGTTTGATGAGGCCTTTCCCCCCAGAGGCTCCGTGGATGTTTACATTCAAACCCAGGCTTTGTTCCAAAACAGCATAAGAATCCCAGATGCCTTGGCAGTTGGTGCTGAAAAATGTGTCAACAAACATGCCAAACACATTTGCAACGTCAGCTGCCTACAGAGGCATAATCTTCCCAATAGTGCCTGTGTCAAGGCCCAGGGATCCTGACTGGGGGCAGGCACCCCTCCCCTTCCCACTGGGGGCTGGTCCTGACCCTCCCCCACGTGCATTCCTGGCAGCAGCCTCTCTCCTCCCAGCCCCCACCCCGGCTCCCCAGCCTCCCCACCGTCATGGAACCCAGGTCCACTCCCTTTAGGAAGCTTCTCCGCATCCAGTTGGAAGCCCTCACTCCTGCTTTCTTCTCCAGCCTCGCTTTCTTGTGCTTTTTACTGGAGATGGAATCCAGAACCTCCTGCATGCTAAGCAAGTGCTCTGTCCCTGAGCCCCAGGCCACCCCCGGGTGTTTCTTTCTTTCTTTTCTTTTTGAGATAGGGTCTCGCTCTGTAGTCCATGGCCCTGAACTCACTATGTAGCCCAGGTTGGCCCCGAACTCGCAGCAATCCTCCTGCCTCCCGAGTGCTGGGATTACAGGCCCAGACTTGTTTGTTGACCTGTGTTCTACTCCTGAGAATGGGCTGACCACTGGCTGTGTGCCGGACTCGGTTCTTGGGCTGGGCGTGGTGGAGAGAGCACAGCTGTGAGTGTTCTGCACAGGACTACTTTGGGGCTCGGGGAGAAGAGCCCCTCGCCCTGCGTTAGAGAGTTGCTAAAACGTGGGCACACCGAGCGTCAGGCTGTGGCGCCGCTGTCTGACAGTTCGTGGTGGAGACACCCAGCTGGCTGTTCTGGTACTCAGTCACTCCAGGGAGGTTTCCTGCCAGCTTGTCAAGTCTCGAGAAGGAAACTGTCACGGTGCCCCTGTGCAGCTCCGCCATAATGACTTCATGTGATTTCACAAACCAAACCATGTCCCCAGAATCTAATGCCTGGGTTTCAGTTATGATTGCCTCTGTCACCAGGCCCGTGTGGCTAGACTGCCCCCCAGCTGTGTAAGACTGTGGGGCACCGTGACACTGCACTGCGATGTGATATCCCCGCACCCGGAGTCACAGCACGAGGGGCCTGGCCAGGTGAGACAGACGCCCGGCTGGGGACTTGCAGGCCTTTCCAACGGCATGATTTAGTTCCCTGAGTTCTTGCATTCCCTCTATCCACGTCACCTCCTGCCTCCTTACGAGCTGGAGCCGTCCCCATTTTGGCAGATGAAGACCCTAAAGCTCAGAGAAATTAGGTATCTGGCCCCAGGTTGCACAGCCACTTAAAGCAAGCCCTTTCTCTTCGTGCTGCACTTTAAGACTAATGGGCTGACAGCAAAAACTTCCAAAACCTGTCCTCATTTGATTCTATGACCTGATGTCCCAGATAGCTTCTGTTCTTGGTATCACGCTTTGGTGAACAAGAACTCCACCCCCACATCTTTCCCAGGCCGAGAGAGGGAGTCAAGCTGTCCTCCTCCGGGAGCCCCTCCCGTACAGACCGTGAGGGTGGTCTGCCTCCACCCGGTTCCAGTGGGGCCTCCTATTTCTTAGGAGCCCCACAAACAGCTTCGAGTGAGGAGGGAATGCTCCCTAAAAGCCCCAACGGGCCAGCCTAAGTCTCTACCTGGCGGTAACCTTCCCAGTGACAGTGTGCCATCTGAACCCAGCCGCACTCTATGCTATGGTTCCGCCCTTTCCTGTCTGTATGTCTTGGGACTGTTGGATCTCTGTGCTCCTCAGATTCCCAACTGTCCATTGGAGGAAGGGTCATTTCCCTTGCCATTTCTCCTACACCCACTTGGTCAAAAAGGAGAAAAGGCAACAGAGGTGTGAGGCAGCCAGTCTTTAAGTCCAGAACAATCGTACCACACGTCTGAAAGTTAAGGGACTCAGTCCTTCCCGACACGGATGGACACCTACGCAGAGCCATTCAGGGCCTGTTTGAGCCCACAGTCCAGGCAGAGGCACAAGGTGAACTGGGACCTGGTGGCACCCCGAGAAGTCACTCTCTGTCTTGCTGGCCTTTCACAGAGCACCTTCATCAACAGACCTGCCCTGGGCATCCTCCCTCCAGAGAACTTCGTGGACAAGCTCAGGGAGTCCTTGCTGTCGGTGAGTCAGGGACAGTCCTGCCCTGTTGGAGTCCCACTTCTGCCCTCCAGCCCCACTGTCCTCAGAAGCAGTCAGCCAGGGCGGTGAAGGATTGCGTCCGTGCCCACGAGGGAGAGGGTGTTGCTGCTGAAGTCATATTCTTTGAACTTACTTTTTATTTTTGACTGAGGATGGAACCAGGGCCTTCACACCAAGCTACATCTCCAGCCCTTTATTTTGAGACAAGGTCTCACTAACTCACTGAGTTGCCCAACCTGGGCTTGAACTTGCAGTCCTCCTGCCTCAGCCTTCCAGAGTGCTGGGATTGTAGGAACATGCCACCACCACAACCAGCTGGCCTTATTCTCTCCTGGAGAATACTTTCAATTTCCCTCTTAGAGAAAAGGAGGGGATTTGTATACAGGACAAATTAATATTTGTCCCATGACAGGAACTCTTCATGAATGGCTCATTCTGCCCTTGACTTTTCTGCTGTGTCTGTTGCAAGGATTAAAGTCATCAGGAACCTCAGCTTCCTGCTGGCAAAGGAGGGGTGTCTTCGGAGTGACAACTACATCGCCTCTTTCCTCTCCGGCCTTAGGGTCTTCTTGGGCTTCTTTTCCCATCATGCACAAGCCAAGCCCGCCCTTCACATCTGGCTGCTTCCTTGGTTCCCTACCTCCCTTGACTCCGGCTCCCGGGTTGGGAGGACAACTCTGGGGAGGGAAAGCTGGGCTCACACGGACCTGTGCTCACCTCTGGCTTCCTCACGGCAGGTGGCTCCCAAGGGGATGTCCCAGCTTGTCACCATGGCCTGTGGCTCCTGCTCCAATGAAAACGCCTTCAAGACCGTCTTCATGTGGTACCGGGTAAGACTTGGAGCACAGACACACCCCTGCCTGATAGTTAGTTCACCCCGACAGGGCATTAGACTTAGTGGCCAGGGTCAAGTCCAGGGAGGGCTGCAGCTCTCCCAGCATCCCAGAGTAGTTACAGTACCAAGGGCCATGCGAGGCTTTGACATCAAACTTACCCAATGTACTTACCACCGTCTTCAACAGTATTAACAAGTACCATCTTGACAGAGCGACTGAGAGTAGCTGTTGCTGATAAAACCTTAATGCATCACAATGGAATATATTATTTATCTTTGTTGTTGTTGTTGTAGTCATTGTTGAAAGCACATTGAACAGTTCTAAGTTTCCACACAGATGCATCAGGATCAGCACCACCTCTTGAGAAAGCACCAACTGTCCCCGCTAAACGGGTTTGGGTAGAAAGTTTACAAGTGTACAGCATCTCAGGTTTTGTTCTGTTCTGTTTGCCAGAGCAAGGAAAGAGGACAGAGAGGGTTCTCAAAAGAGGAGCTGGAGTCATGCATGATTAACCAGGTAGGTGGGGCTGGGCCTCTGGCCGTGCTCACCTGGGGGAGCTGGGTGGCTCCCTGCAGCAGACAGACCCAGTCCTCCTCAGTTAGGGGGGTCCCTCAAGCATTTCCATTCCCTGAGGACTGGGGCCGAGTGGAGCACTTCCTGGCCGGCTTTCAGCAGCTTCCCAGAAGGAGGGCCTGAATTTGACAGGTTTCCGAAGAGTATCGATGTCCCCAACCAACAAATCAGTCTGTTCCAGAAGAACTTTTGTAAGCCGGACAGTGAGTCTCATACAGTCCACCTGGGAAAGTTACAACTCGATGTTCATGAGTCAGAGACTTACTGAACAATAACTTGAAACATCAGCTAAAATGCACGTGTGAGTGTTCACCCCATCTGTGTTTATAGTGACAATAGCCAGGAAAAAAAAAATGGAAATAGGGAAAGATGAATTAAATGGAGTAAAAACCCTGGCAGTTCCCAGAAACACCAGGGGAGGTGCTGCTGGGGCTCAGAGTTGGCTAGAGGGGGCTGCAGGGAAATGGAATGGGTAGGGTTGCAGGATCCCACCCAGCTCAACAAGGGCAGGCTGGTCTCTGTGCATGGGGCCCTCCAAAAGTTTAGACGGAAGTGTCTGGAACTTTAAGAAAAAAAAGGAACACACAGAGCAAATATCAAGAGCCGGGCACCTGACTATCCACCACTCACATGCACAGTACTTTTCAGCAAAAACTATCACACACGGTTTCTCTTGCTATAATTTGTTGAAAACTGTGGAATGTAAACTGGATGGATACTGTGCTGTCCACTGTGCAAGTAAATATAGAGGAAAATACTAGAAGAAACCCTGCTATCATGTTAACAATGGGTTGATCCTAAGTGGCGAAACTGATTCTTTTGGTTTGGTTTTCTTTGTGCTTCCTTCCTTTGTGTGTGTGTGTGTGTGTTACTTAGGATCAAACTCAGGACCTGTGCTTGCGAGGCAGGCACAGTACCACTGAACTATACCCCCAGCCCCTCATTTTTTTTTTAATTCTTTATTGGTACATTTTATATGCAGCTCACAACATTGGGGAATTTGTACCAGTATACGACACAAGTTAATTCTCATTTTACCCATGTCCCTACCCACCTACAACTTCTACCCTTTATATACATGCTCTCTCTATTCTTTCCCTTTATTATGTTCCCACACCAAATTCCCTTTGGATATTTCCTATTTTACAAAAATTATCACACATTCTAGAACTCATTTATATCTACAGGTGCTCATATCAAAGAGAAGATCTGGTATTTGCCTATCTATGATTTATTTATTTCACTTATTAGTGTATCCTCCAGGTGTCTCCATTTGCACATAAATGAATGAATCTTGTCATTCTTTATGGCAGAGTAATACTTCATTTTATTAAAAAACCACATCTTCTTTATCCAGTCTCCAGTTGATGGGCATTTGGGTTGTTTCCAGGATTGGGCTATCACAAACTGAGTTGCTATGAACAAGGGTGTATATATGACTTTCCAATGTGATTTCTTAAATTCCTTTGAATATATTCCTAGCAGGGGGATAGCAGGGTTGAATGGGACCTCTAGTCCTAGTTTTCTGAGGAATCTCTACACAGATCTCCACAATGGTTGCACAAGTCTACAATCCCATCAACAGTGGAGAAGGGTTCCTTTCCACAGCCTCGCCAGCATTTATTGTTGGTTGATTTCACAATAACAGCCATTCTTTGTGGAGTGAGATGAAATCTCAGTGTTGTTTTTATCTGCATCTCTCGAATAACCAGTGAGATTGAACATTTCTTCATATACTCCTTGGCTGCTTTGACTTCTGCCTCTAAGAAGTGTCTGTTCATTTCAGATGCCCATTTTTGAATTGGGTCTTTAAGCTTGGGACTGATTTAAGTTCTTTATATATTGTAGATGGTAGCCCTTTGTCTGACAAACAGCAGTAAAGACTTTTTCCCATGTTGTCGGTTGTCTTTCAGTGGTGCCAGTGGTTTCTTTTGCTGTGCAGAAGCCTTTTAGTAGGATGAGATCCCATTTGATTCTTTCTTCTAGTTCTTGTGCTACAGAGGTTTTATTCATAGTCTCTGCCTAAGCCAATGTCTCCAAGAGTTTTACCTGTTTTCCAACAGATTTATTGTTTCTGTTTTATTGTGATTTTAGTTTTGTACATGGTGAAAGAGATAGGTCTAGCTTTAGTGTTTGGCAGGTTAAAGCCCAGTTTTTCCAGCACCATTTGTTAAAGAGGCTGTCTTTCCTCCATTGAGGATGTTTGGCTCCTTTGTCAAAGATAAGGTGGCTTAGTGTATCTGGAGCTGTTTCTGGATCTTCTAATCTATTTCACTGGTCCTCAGGTCTGTTACTTTACCAGTACCATGCAGTTTTTAATCACAATGGCTTTACAGTACAGTTTTAAGTTGGGGATTATAATACCCCCTGCCATGTCCTTGTTTGCTAGAATTGCTTTTGCTATTCTAGGTCTCTTGTGGTTCCAGATGAATTTTTGGATTATTTTTCTAGTTCTGTGAAATGTAGTGTTGGAATTTCAATTGGAATTGCATTGAATCTGAATAGTAGTTGCAGGAGTATAGCCATTTTGACGAGGTTGGTTCTCCCTATCCAGGAACAAGGGATGTCTTTCTGATAACCTTTTCTGTCTCCTTTTTCAGACTCCTATAGTTTTCAGAGTAGAGGTCTTTCACCTCTTTGTTAGATTGATTCCTAGGTATTTCATTTTTCTGGGTGCTATTGTGAAAGGGATTGACTCCCAATTTCTCTTTCAGTGAGTCTATTGTTTGTGTAGACAAAGGCTGTTGATTTTTGAGCACTGCCTTTGTATCCAGCAACACTACTAAGTTTGGTAATTAAGTCTGGCAGTCTTTTGGTTGAGTTTTTAGGATCCTCTATATAGAGAATCATGTCATCAGCAAATAATGACAGTTTATCTTCTTCCTTTCCTATCTTTATTCCTTTCATTTCTTTGTCTTGCCTGATTGTTGTGGCTAATGTTTCCAGCACTATGTTGAACAGGAGTGGTGATAATGGGCATCCTTATCTCATTCCTGATCTTAGTGTAAAAGGTTTCAGTCTTTGCCTATTAAATATGATGCTGGCTGTTGGTTTCTCGTAAGTAGCTTGTATTAGATTGAGATAAAGTCCATCTATTCTGATTCTCTGTAGGATTTTGATCATGAATGGGTGTTGGATTTTGTCAGGTGCTTTTTCTGCATCTATTGAGATGACCACATGGTTTTTGTCCTTGAGTCTGTTAATATAGTGTATTACATTCATTGATTTACATATGTTAAACCAGCCTTGCATCCCTGGGATAAAATCGACTTGATCAGGGTGTATGATTTTCTTGGTAACTCTCTGTATTCTGTTTGCCAGTATTTTATTAAGGATTTTTGCATCAATGTTCATTAGAGAGATTGGTCTGTAGTTTTCTTTTCTGGTTGGGTCTTTCTCTGCCTTTGGAATCAAGGTAATGGTTGTTTCAAGGAATGATTTGGGGAGTATTGCTTCCCTTTTGATGTCATTAAAAAGACTGAGAAGTAGTGGCATTAATTTTTTTTTTTTTTTTTGAGAAGGTCTCACTTTGGAGTTCAGGCTGGCCCTCAGCTCACTATGTAGCCCAGGCAAGCCTCGAACTCAGCAATCCTCCTGAGTGCTGGGATGACAGGTATGAGCCACCACGCCCGGCACTGTGCTATGTGGTATTGAGTGTTGGTGGGCATGAGTCACCACACCCAACATTGTATGTGGTTACCGGGATCAAACTCAGGACCTTGCACTTGCGAGGCAGGCGCCGAAACCACTGAGCTAAATCTCCGGCCTGTGGCATTAACTCTTCTTTAAAAGTGTTGTAGAATTCAGCAATGAAGCCATCAGGGCCAGGGCTTTTCTTTGTTGGTAGGTGTTTTATTACATTTTCAATTTCACAGATTGATACCAGGTTAACATTTTTATATCTTCTTCATTCAGCTTTGGAAGTTCCTATGTGTCTAGGAATCTGTCCATTTCTTCTAGATTTTCCATCTTTTTGGAGTGCAAATGTTCAAAATACATGTTTACTATCCTTTGGACTTCCACTGGATCTGTGGTGATTTCCCCATTTTCATTCCTAATAGCATAGGTCAGCCCTCATTTTTTCCAGTGCCAGGAAACATTTACTTCTTTGTTCTGACTTTTTGTGTTTGTTTTTAGTGGACTTCATTCTACCTCTTTCCCTGTCTTAGCTCACTTCATATTCACAGACAGCCTATTCCATCAACATTTTTAGATCTAATTCCTCATTTTAGTGCCTCTGTCCAAATAAGCATAATGATATATATCTATGTTATATTTATAACAAAGAAACAAAGCATTTTCTAGCAAGCCACAACCTGTCTGCTTCCCAGGAGTCAGAGAGAGAAATGCAGTGATGGTAGGGAGCTGGAAGCAAACATTTCCAAGCCAGCCTCTTGTGGGAAAGTTCCAAGCAAGTATGATACCCCAGAATTTACAGAGGAAATGACAAGTCCATGCCACCAAGAAAGTGGAGAGCTGATGTGGGCTCTGGACTTCCTGTGAGACTGACCAGCCTGTCTCCAATTTGGAAAGAGATGGTCTCAGGAGCTGTTCAACTTCTATCAGACACAGAGACAGATTCAGAAAGTGAGGAAAGCCAGGAAGAGACTTGTGGAGGCCCCGAGGGCAGACAGGCTTACCAGGGAGGGAGGCAGCGAGGATGAGGGCCCAACAGGAAAGGTCTGAAAAACAAGAGCAGGAACTGTCGAAGAGTCCAAGGTGTGAGACCTCTGCAGAGATATTCACCATGGAAGATGTTTCAGAGTCCCCTCTTTTACTATCAGTCCTCCCCTTACCAGTTCTTATAATATTCAAACTATTCTTTATTAAACTCTCTTTGTCAGAGAAACAGACCAAAAGAAAGAGGAAACAAGAGATGTGGTAGGAATGAGGCTTTGGTTCAGTGACGGAGTACTTGACTAGCATGCATAAAGCCTGAGATTTAATACCCATTACTGCCCAAAAAAAGAGCAGGAGCCGGGGATCTAGCTCTTTGGCACTGCTGCCTGCCTTGGAAGTGCAAGGTCCTGAGTTCAATCCCTGGTATTGGTGGGGGGGACAACCAAAGGAGAGGGCATTCTGGAACTTTTAAGAGGAGGTTTCGAAGTTTTCCCCAGGGATCTTAGGGATCTGGAAACTGTCCTGCCACCTCCCAGAGCACCACCTTCCCGGAGTATAGCCTGAAGAGGCCTCTGAGGCTCCCCAGCATTTACTCCCGAGTCAACTAGATGGGCGTTCAGATTACATTACTGAGTGGAGGGTCCGGAGTGGCAGCTGTGCCATCTGCTTGGACTGGATCAGGTGAGGGACCTGTGTGCTGGACTCATTTCCCTCAGAACAAGGGAGAAGGAAAGGTGTGTCCTCCTCTCCAGCCTCCTGGCCCTGAACGCCTCTTCCAAAGGCCTCAGGCATCTCCTGGACAGTGCCCAGCTAAGTCCCCTCCTCAGGATACCTGGGGGGCAGGTGCACACCTTTGAAGATGGGGCCACCTGTGACTGTGGATGCCAGAGCTGCCTTCACCTTCAGTATGAGCATTCTGGGACAGGCTGCAGAGCAGGCGCTGGACATGCGGAGACCCGGCCAGGCAGAGGTCACCCTCTGAGTGACACCAGGCCACCTGCTGCTGCCCCAGGAGAAACAGGGCCTACATGGCGTAGTGCCTGTGTGAAGCCAGAGGCACTCGTATTTATATGTAATCCCTTGGTTTTAAGTTCAGTAAGTTTAAAAATGTGTGTGAGCAAAACAATATCTGTGAGCTGGGTGTAGACAGTGCCCAAGGACTCAGTTCTTCCTGCAGACTTCTTCTGTCTTCCCAGGTTTACAAGGGACACGTGGTCCCCAGTCCTCTCAGTGGTTACTGATGCTCCTTTTTCTTGGTTCTAGGCTCCTGGATGCCCTGACTACAGCATTCTTTCCTTCATGGGTGCTTTCCACGGGAGGACCATGGGTAAGGAGGGTCAGCATGTCCCACAGTGGCATTTATAGTAACAGGAACAAGACCAACAACACCTGCCTTGGGCCTGGCATTGTGCTTTACACATTTTGTCCCATTGATTCCATATGATTCCCCGCAGAGGGACCTATAGTGCTCACTTTGCAGTTGTGGAAATTGAGAGCAGGGGAAAGAACTCTTCAAGGCCCTTCAGTGACAAGGCCAGAATTCAAACCCTCATCTCTCATCTTCAGAGCCTGTGCATGATCTGTGATAAGTCTCAAAGCATACACAAATGCACACCCACACTACTTACACGCACACTACTCACATGCACAACAGTTCATGGATTCTACTTCAGCCTCCGGACAGTACAAGAACTGGGAACCTGGAGGCAACAGGCCTCGCTGTGCATTGCCTGCCTGTGCCTCAAATGTCCACCCTGTCCTCTTCAAAGACCACCCACGCCAAGCATTCGCTTTTCTGTCTTGCTGGACTCAGGTTGTTTAGCGACCACACACTCCAAAGCAATTCACAAGATCGACATCCCTTCCTTTGACTGGCCTGTTGCACCCTTCCCGAGGCTGAAATACCCCCTGGAGGAGTTTGAGGAGGACAATCGGCAGGAGGAGGACCGCTGCCTGGAGGAGGTAACTGGCTCCCTACCGCCATCCCTGTTCCTGCCCTCACCAGCTAAAGCCTGAGCACGGAGGAGGGCAGACAAGGCCTTTATCTGGGTACATGGGCAGTGCTCCCTGGCGAGGAGGCAGGGACATGGGCAAAGTGCTCCCTGGGGAGGAGGCAGGGACAGGAAGCCTTGTGCCCCAAGGGCTCTGTGCTGGGAAAGGTAGTGACATACCATTTCACCACTCTGTATTCTTCCTCCCCTTGGGCACTACATTCTCTATAATTTACACCTCTCCGAGGCCAAGCTCCTGTGACTCCAAAATAAAGGGAAATAGATTTATTGAAAAAGTATGCGTAGTGAAACACAGTAGCACGCGCCTATAATTGCCACATTCTGTGGAAAGCTGAGGCAGGATGATCACAAGCTCTAGCCCAGCATGGACAATTCAGTGACTTAGCAAGACCCTCAGTCAAAATAAAAGGGTTACGAATATAGCTCAGTGTGAAGACCCTGGGCTCAATCCAGTTACTGCAAAAAGAAAAAAAAAAAAAAGGTAAAATTAATTTAACTGCATTTTATTGAAGCTAGCATATCCAAAATGTGTAATAACTAATACTCTAAAATTAGTGAGATAATTTATTTTTACATATGAAGTGTTTGAAAACTAGACTGTGTATAGTTTATACTAGAGCACAGTTTGGGCCAACAGCATACCAAGTGCTCCATGGCTCCCGTGGCAGAAAGTGCAGGGAAGTAGGACAATGCACAGAAATAAGCACGTACTGACAAATTGTAGGTGATCTGTAAGTAGGATGGTAAAGCAAGGAAAAGCACCTCAGAGCTTCCTGGGGTAACTGGTAGAAAAGGAGACTCAAGACATGCTCCCAGCCACATGAGATTACATTAACCACAGGAAATGCCATAAACACACAGTTGCAAGAAGAGCATGGGGCCCCAGATTCCCACCCAGTCTCTACTCAGAGCCCCGTGAGCCACTGTCATGTCCCCTTTGGGATCCAGGTGGAGGATCTGATTGTAAAATACCGGAAAAAGAAGAAGACTGTGGCCGGGATCATTGTGGAGCCCATCCAGTCCGAGGGCGGAGACAACCATGCGTCAGATGACTTCTTCCGGAAGCTGAGAGACATCGCCAGGAAGGTTAGAGGGTGGGGCAAGGCCAGAAAGGCTCACCAGACTTTCTGCATTTGTTTCCCGGAGCAAAATGTTAGCTCCATTTCTGCTTTGGGCTGCATGCAAACATCTAGATGTAGAGGATCTTGGAACCCCAAGTAAAGAAGCTGGGTATATGACTTATTGCATCCGGGTATGATGGCACACACCTGTGTTCCTAGCACTCTGGGAGGCTGAGGCAGGAAGATGGCACGTTCCAGCCCAATTTAGGTAATTCAATGACTTAGTAAGATGGTCTCAAACAAACAAAAGAACTGGGGATATAGCTCAGTCCAAATGTCCTGGTTTAATCCCCAGTAACATGAACAACAACAAAAAACTTCCTGCAAATAAACTTACAGACTGCTTGTCTTCCTTTGGGAACTTTCTCAGGTAAGAGGTTCCTGGGAAGCGCTCAGCCTCCTCCCTTTTATATGGGTTGGACATATCTTCAACCAGCTCATTAAACAGCAACTTCACAAATAGAGGTTGCAGGACATGAGTTACTCATAGCCCAGCGGGATGCGGAACAGGGCAGCTGAAGTCAGGGAAATGAAGTATCCCTTTCACTTCCAGACTCATTCCCTTCTGATGAGGTTGAGCCTGGGGCTGTGCCCAGGGAAGCCAAGCTGTGCTTTGGTGCTGAGAGTATTGGGTGTTGCACTTCTGTTCCAGCTCAGCAATTTTAGGACACATTCAAAGGCAGCTCTGGTGGGACCTGCTCTACTTTTAAGTGCCTGGTTTTATGCAGAGCCCAAGAATGCAGCTCTGACTGGCAGGTTAGGAGACAAAGATGAGGCGGCTGGCCTTAGGAGTCTGGTATTGGCTGCAGTGGGGCTGTGGGCTGCTGGCCTCTCAATCTTTCTCTTTCCCTCTTCACTTCATTCTTTCTTTGGCCAGCACGGCTGCGCCTTCCTGGTAGATGAAGTCCAGACAGGAGGAGGCTGCACAGGCAAGTTCTGGGCCCACGAGCACTGGGGCTTGGACGACCCAGCAGACGTGATGACCTTCAGCAAGAAGATGATGACCGGAGGCTTCTTCCACAAAGAGGAATTCCGGCCCAATGCTGTGAGTGGGAGTGCAAACGAGGGGGCGTCTCCCTCCCTGCCATCCCCCAACAAGAGGAACCAGGAGGCTCCTAATAGCCCAGTCCTCACAATTTAATGAGTGCTTATGCTCACAGCTCTAAGCTTCTCACAGACACTCACTGTCCATCTTCCCATGATTCTCTCTCTGTGTAGAATTACATTAACAGTTGCTCCAGTGACTGAACGTACTTCTCGTGATCTCTTCACCTTCACAGCAATCTAACTAAGTAGGTGTTATTTTTATCCCGTTTACTAATGGGGACTTGGGCACAAAGTAGTTAAGTTGTCCGAGGCCACATAGCTTGTAACTGACAAAGCCAAGATTCAAACCAAGAGCTCGTGTCCTTAACTACTACACTGAGCTGCTAGTATACATGCAGATCCTCCGTTGTATACACACACATGTACGCATACACACACATACACCCAGAATCCTTCCATCATCCCTACATGTATAAGGAGTGATCAATGTATATGATGAATGTTTAATTTTTTTTTTTTGAGACAGGGTCTCGCTTTGTAGTTCAGGCTGGCCCTGAGCTCACTATGGAGCCCAGGCAAGCCTCTAACTCAGCAATCCTCCTGTCTCTGCCTCCTGAGTGCTGGGATTACAGGCGTGAGTCACCACGCCCAGCAATGTTTAAATTTTTTTTAATGTATTATGGTAAGAGATCATTGCCATGAATCTCCCTCCAAACATTCCCCCTCATGCTGAACACACTGGTCCCATCTTTCTTGCCATTTCTGAAGCAGCTCTCAAAGTCCCTTTCTGTGAGTGTCTTTGGTGGTGCTGTTGTGCAGGCCTCAATCTCCTGAATTGCTGCACGTCATTCGCCTTTCGTGATCATTTTGACTTTGGGAAGAGCCACAAGTCACATGAGGCCAGGTCACATGCATAAGGTGGATGAGGACACACTGTGGTGTTTTCACTAGCCTGGCTTCTGCTGCACGGCCCCTGATGGCAGCAGCGTTCACTGGAGCTTTCATTAGACTTTGTAAAGACACAGAAAGAGGATGTTCAGAACTGCTCCAGAAAGCAGCGATAACAATGCATGAGTGTGCTGGAACGAGAGTATTTTGAAGGGAGTACTGGCAGTGTGTCTTTCACTGTGATACATTTTTAAAATTTAAACATGAAATATATACATTGTAGTTTCTACCCTTAGGGTTACCTCATGGCCCAAAATGGCCAGCCAACACAAACTCAGTTCTAGGCAGCAGGAAGGAAACAGAGGGGAAAGACACAGATGTCTTTAACATCCTGCCCAGAAATCCCACAAATGATCTTTTCTAACATTTGATGAATTCTTTGTCACGTGGTTGATTTCCCTGCTGTTGCCATGAATAATTTATGGATGGGTAAATACTTTGAGGGTCAAACTGCCAGCAATCCAGCCCCAGATCCATCACCTAGGAGCGTGTTCACCCTTTCCAAGCTCAGCGCTGGCGTCTTAACCATCTCAGTCCGTGCATGCACTCTGTGATGCTTGCAGGGTGACAAGTCCCCCGCACCACGTTTCTCAGGATACAGCCCTGTCACTAGACCATGCGTGACTGCAGTTCAGGGACTGGCTGCCATGATTTGCTTTCCTACAGTAGCATATCCTCCTTGGGCTGTCCAGGGAGAAATCAGTGAGACTGAATGTGTTGTGCTCCTAACGTGCAGCGGATGGTCCCTGACTAGAGCCCCTGGTTTCCACAAGAGGGGAGGTGCGGCTCTGCAGGGTGTGTGAGATGCGAGCCTGTCTACTGTCTGCCTGTTCCAGCCTTATCGGATCTTCAACACCTGGCTGGGGGACCCATCCAAGAACTTGCTGCTGGCCGAGGTCATCAACGTCATCAAACGTGAGGACCTGCTGAACAATGCAGCCCACGCGGGGAAGGTCCTTCTCACAGGATTGCTGGACCTTCAGGTAGCCTCCTCCTGCCCCTAGGAATACCTCATAGCTCCTCAGGGTTCCCCACGGCAGCACCCACACACTTCAGTAGGGACCTGCGCCCGTTGTCCCCACAGTTCTGGACAGGCTGTGCTGCCCCCCAAGGCACCAGGCACAGGGTGTGCCCTGTAGGCAGTGCCTCCCCACTTCCCCAACCACATGCAAATCCACTGATGAGTGTGCCACACCCATGATCCAGAAGCCTTCCAAAAGCCCCACCACTGAGTGTGTATTATCCCAACCTGAGTCCAAAGCTCTGGTGCAGCTGTTGCCACAGCTGAGAGCCCCCCACTGGCAGAGCTCTGGGTAGAACCCAGAAACAGGCTGCTCTTGGAAGGGATCTGAATTTAAAGGGATGGGGATGGAGTTTAGTGCAAGGCCCTAGGTTCAATCCCATGTTCCCTGGACTGTACTCCCTGCCTCTTTGGAGACCACACCCAGATGCATGTTGGCGTGTTCAATCACCAGCTTTCAGGCAAGGACAAGAGCAAGGAAAGGGAAGAGCAAATGATAGGGCCTTCATTCTCCCACCTGTGCAAACAGAAGTGGGCCTGTGGTCGCCTGAGGGAACGGACCCCAAAGCAAGCTGCCTGGTTCCCCAGCACCGGACCACACCCTTGTCTCCATTTGCCATCAAGGCACAGACACAAAACAAGGCTTGCTCCCTGACTCTGCACCCAAAACCTGAGATGGTCTTGGGGAACACAGGCCCTGGTTTGCTGTTCTTTCTATAAACTGGGGAAGGTAGGGAGAAATCGTCATCTCCTGGTCGAGGTGCCTCTGTGAGTCTCCTGGGGCTACTGTAACAAGCATGGTAACTAGCATGGCTCACAACAAGAACTTACTTTCACACAGTTATGGGGGCCAGACAGCTACATCAAAGTGTCAGCAAGGTTGCTTTCTCCAGGAGGGTCCAAGGGAAAATCTGTTCGGTGTCTCTTCTAGCTTCTGGTGGCTGCGGGCAATGCTGGACATTCCTTGGCTCGTGGCAGCACCAATCCAGCCTCTGCTCCTACCATTGCTTGTCTTCTTACCTCTGCACATGTTGATTCTGAATCTGAATTTCCATCTAGGGATAATAGCAATCATTGGATCCAGCCCCAGACTCACCCAGTAAGGCCTTATCCTAATCTATCTAGGTGATCTGCAAAATTTCTACTTCCAAATGGGACCACACACCAAGGTGCCAGCTGAACAGATAAACTGGCGTGGCAGAGCACTGGACAACCCAATCTATCACCCAGTCACCATCTTTGGGTGAGATTAAGCATTTTTCCTCCAGAAGAGCCAATAACAGAGATGGCTGATGTCTATAGAGAACCTACTGAGTGCCAGACCCTGTACTTAGCCTTGGCACAGAAACTCTGTCCCACTAAACTCTCACAACAGCTGGTTTGGGTGGGAGCACCAATATCTTCAATTCACAGAAGAGGAAACAAGCACTGGGTCACCTAAGTGCCTCCCCAGGGTTGCATAATAAGAAACGGACCCAGGCGTCTCCAGAGCTCTTAACCCAGCAGTGGTCCTGCCAGTCCAGCCAGCGCTCCGCAGGAGAGGGGCATCTGAGGAAGGACAGCCACTCAAACCCCAGTAGCAGCCTTTGACGCTAGCCTCCTCTCTCCCACTGCAGGCCCGGTACCCTCAGTTCATCAGCAGGGTGAGAGGACGAGGCACCTTTTGCTCCTTTGACACTCCAGATGATTCCATACGGAATAAACTCATTCTGATCGCTAGAAATAAAGGTAAGAGGACCTGGGAGTGTCTGGCGATGCTTCATCAATGTCCAGCATTACATAGCGTGGGGGGAAGATACTGCCAAGTACTGTGGGAACCACATGGGGTACACACAGGCATTACCTGATCTTTCTTGGGCCAGGGATTTAGTTGAGTGGTTCCAGTGCCTGCCTCACAATTGTAAAGTCCTGAGTTTGATCCCTGGTACCAAAAAAGGAAAGAAAGAAGTTACTGTGGGGTACTTTTATTCTTTCCTCCTGTGATGCTGGGCTAGAAGCCAGGGCTGTGCATGTCCCAAGCAAGCGCTCCACCACTGAGCTATAGCCCACCCTCGGGGGATTTCTGTGTCTACTTCATCATGCAGCAGTCATCCACCGAGAAGATGAGCTGTGTAGACAGTGGAAGTTTTCACAGCAAAGACCTTAAAGTCCTCGCTTCAGGGAGTGCAGGTCCAGCAAGAAGGGGACAATAAACAAGCATTTTATAAGCTGTCCACTGCACTCCTAAGCCCTGGGCAGGAGGAAAGGTTCTGAGAGCTGAACAGCTGGGGAATGTGGGGCCTGGGAAGGAAGTGGCTTTGACCTAAAGGCCTGACAGGTGCAGGGGGAGCAACCAGGCAGAGAAGGTGAGGGAGGGCATTCTAGGTAGAGGCAAGGGCACCATGATGGTCTGAGGCAGGATGGAGCTCACCAAGGTGGAGAACCAGAAGCATGGAATGAGATGGGGCCAGACCCAGAAGTGAGGGAAGAGGCTGGGGGAGGGGCACCAGGGCCACATCACACTGGAATCAAGAACCTGGACTTTACCTGGAGAATTATAGGAGGCCCCTGCAGAGTTTTAGGTGGGAATATTGTGGTGCGATCAGAGTTCTGGCCACATATCAGGCACAAACTCTGATTGTTTCATCCTCACAACAGCAGCCCTGAAGGGCAGGAATAAGTTGCCTCTTCCTTAAAATGAGGAAAAGTAGCACCAAGGTGCAATTCAGTGGCACAGCTCTTACCTAACATGGGTGAGGCCCTGGGTTCCATCTTCCAAAAAATAAAAAAATTTTTGTCCCAAAGGTGCTGAACTTCCTGGACAAACATGCCAAGCTGAAGATGGTAATGTCTGCCCTTAAAATAAGCAGGATCAGCCAGGCATAGCAATGCATGCCTGTAGTTCCAATACTCTAAGCTAAGCCAAGGGGACTGCAAATTCAAGCCTATCTTGAGCAAGTTGGTGATTTAGTAAGACTTCGTCTCAAGACAAATAAAGAGCTTGGGATGTGGCTCAGTACAAAGGCCTTGGGTTCAATCCCTAGTACTGGCGCAGCAGGGAGCAGGGTCTAAACCTCTTCTGCATGACAGCTCAGTCCCTCCTCCTACTACCCACATAACCTGTCTGTGTTTTTGTAACTTGTTTGGTGCTAACTTTTTCTCCCTTCCTCTCACCACATACCATGAAGTTCTGGCCAGCTGGGACCTTATCTCAGGATTTCTCTATCATCCACCCTAGTGCATGGGAAAGAGGGCAAGTATCCAAAGTCATGAGGGAGGAAGAAAAGGAAAGAAGAGATGAAATGGACAAGGGAGAAAGAAAAGGAATGAAGAGTGGCTGAGTGGGTGGAAAGCCTGGTAGAAAGACAGTGGGTGCAGGAGGGTGGCTGGTGTGTGTGTCACTCCCCTGCCAGCCCTGGGAACCGAACACCTTACACTCTATGCTCACAAAATATGGTGGCTATTTAAATTTTTAAAATGTATTACAATAAAAGACGTACTACTGCTCTGCCCCCTCAGAATTATGCCCCTACCTTGGAACCCTCTTCTCCCACTTTGGGAAACAGGTTTGGAAGTTCTCTTCCTAAGTGCCTTTTTGTGGCTGAACTGATGTCTTAAATCAATGCATCTTTACAGAAATTTCTATCAGTTAGACATCATGATGTTTCCTTATCCACCTTACTCACCGGATTTGGCACGGTGCAACATCTGGCTCTTCTCCAAAGCCAGAATGACCATACAAGGTCAATGTTTTGAATCGATTCAGGACATCAGGGCAACCAGGACAGCACAGCAAGGACACTCACAAAAGAGGGTTTCCAGAAGTGCTTCAGGAAGGGACTAGAATGATAATGTGTTCAAAATGAGGAGGAGCATTTGGAAGTGTATTAATGGCAACATGTCTTCTCTTGTAATTAAAATTTAAATATTCACCTTTTTTTTTTTAACCATACTACGTGCTGCCTTTTTTGCCAGGTGTCGTGTTGGGAGGCTGTGGCGACAAATCCATCCGTTTCCGCCCCACACTGGTCTTCAGGGATCACCACGCTCACCTGTTCCTCAATATCTTCAGCGACATCTTAGCAGACTTCAAGTAAAGAAGCCATTTCCTCTGCACTCTGAGAAAGCCCCAATCTCAACAGTTGTCAAATTGATTAGTTTGCCTAATTCATGTTTTCACTTAAAAGTATCTGAGGTGAATGTGTAAAATGAAAGGTTACTTGGGGGGAAGGATGTTTTTGGTGGCTCTGGGGGGAGGGGGAGGGGAGGAAGGCCAGTATGGAGTTTCCTGCTGGTAGAGCCAACGGTGCACACTGGCAGAAGCCCTGAAATTCTGCGTGAGCCCTGGGCATCGTCTTGGGAAGGGTCATGGGCAACCTGGACATATTTCTTCCTACCCATGGCCAACCACAACAATCTCTTTGGATGCCAGTCAGGGGAGTCACACCTGCTCCTGGAACTGGTGGCCAGACACTTACTTGGCTTCCGGTTCATCTCAAGCCCCCTATTTGCTGACTGGAGACGCTGGCTTCCTGTCATCCTGCAGAAGCAATTTTGTTCTCACCTTTCCTCCCGTCTAGGGTTCCATGAGTGAGCAGTTTGCAGGGAGGCAGTGAGGCGGGGACCTGAGGACAGAGCTTGGGGCTGGGGAGGGGCATCTGGCCTTCTGGTGGGCATCTGAGGTGCAGGCCAATGGCCCCTCAGTCTAACTAGGGTTTCTTTAAACTGTGAATTGTCCTCGAGGGCCTCTGCCCTTGGAGGAGCCCTGGGGGGCATCATCTATGGTTCTTATGCAGCCTCCCCTGACAGCCTACAGCATGTGGGAGGAGCCTGCAGCCTGAGGGCCAGAGGCACAGGCCTGTCACCCCAGAAGCACAGGCCAGATTCTCTTGGAGTCTGGGTTTGGTCCCCGCCCTGGGAGCCTCTTTCCAGCTCTTGCTCATCCTCTTTGCTCTGCTTCTTGGCAGAACTGTTCCTTCAGAAGGGCCCTTGCAGGACTCAGTTTCCTCTTGGGGGAAATGCCAGGAATTAAAGGTGCCAGAGCTTGGGGTGTGCAAAGGTAGCCTGTTGGTCCAAGGCAGCTCCTCGTCCTTGCCCCTGTAATCTGAGCTTTTCTCAAAATGCCAAGCCTGGAGAGTCACAGGCAGACAATAAAATGGATAAAGAGGTTGTGATGGAGGCCTGAGTGTCTCTGCTGGAGATGAGACGTTCTTGGAACCGATCTGACCTCGCTTCTCCTACCCAGAGCACTGGATGACTCCTACGGCTGTGAGACAGTGTTCAGTGGGAAGACTGAGGGAGCCTGGCTTGGTTCTCTGTCCAGAAAGAGGCCGCTGTGCCTCCTGGGGCCTTGGCTGACTGTGGGAAAATGGGTATGTCAAGATCCTCATTCAGCACTTTGCTCTTTTAATAACTAATCATCCAAAGATTAGCTTCCACTCTTCCTCAGACTCGGTCATTGACCTCTTTCTGTTGAGCAATGAAAGGCACTGACCTGTTTAACAGATGTGCACAGATCCACAACTCCAGTCCACTCTGCATTCCTGGGGCCAGGGGCTCCTCTGCCACCTTTCACAGGGAGTTCTGCCAGGTTCCAGGTCACCTGTGCCGCTGTGTGGGGACCTGTCCCTCCCTCCCTGCAGTTTCACTCATCTCTATGTTTATTTATATTCCACCTTCCCACACACATCAGACTTTCATGAAATACCTGCCCCACCCCGGGCCCTGTGCTAAGCACCAGGAATACAAACATGAAATAAAAGGGACTCACATCCCATTCGCAACAACAGACTCCAAACCAATCATTAAACTAGAGAGGCAGGTAGGATGACAGTAGAGGAATAGATGAGTCAAAGCGAAAGCCCCAATCCACCTGACACTCAGAGGAGCTTCAAGGAGAAGGTGATGTTTGAGAGGGTTTTGCAGAATGAATAAGAGTTTACCAAGCAGACCAGGCAAGGAAAATTACTACAGAAAGGGAACCATATGTGCAAAGGCATACAAGTTCATGGTCTCACACCAGGGAGCCAGATTCCACAGGCAATATCCCAAGGTTCCAGGCCTTATTTAACAAGAAAAATGCAAACCACCACTCATTCATAGGCTTAAGTACATGTCTTTTGAGATCTTCAACACTGGGTGCCAATGTTCAGTAAGGTTCTTGAAGTGCAAAGGGTTTTAAGCTGTGGCACAGCTGGAAAGAGTGCAAAGAATGGCTCCAATAATTTTTTCTTTTCCCTTAGGGCAATGCCAGAGGAATGAAATCATTTTATCTGGAAAATCATTTCCAGATTTATTATTCACTAAGAAGGGAAGTTACTTCTAAAAAAAAAAAAATGTTGTTTTAAGCCACATGCCAACAAGTTCTTGTGTACTCAAGGCACGCTGAGTCTTGGGACATCTTTAGAGGAAACAGGTTTAGCTAGAAGAATTTCAAGGTAAGGATTTTGGCAAAGCTCAACATGGTAGCAATGTGGAAGACAATGGAGGAAACACAGGAAGCCCTGTCAACAGGCTATCTAGGGCAAAGCCCGGGAGCAAAAGTTTCTGTGACCAACAGCTTCTGTGGGCCATAAACCATCATGCATTAGTAGCACACAGTTCAGTAAATGTCTCTAGTAAGTATTGTCACTTTTACAGAAAACAAGGTCCAACACTAGCAAGTCTTAGCACATCCTCCCTTTTATTATAAATGGGTTTTTTATAAGTTTTACTGACACTCAGTAACCATGCAAAGTTGTGCACAGTAATATGTCTATGTATCTATACCTACCTATATCTCTCTATATATAAGCTCATGGTAGAAAACCATAGCTAGGAAGCATTGCAGACTTAATGCGTATAAAGTGATCTTGTTTACAGTATTCTGTTGACAGTGCCAATAAATGATAAATTAAAATGTCACAATGTAACAGATGACCATATCCACAATTCCATGAATTAAATGTTTCCTGTGTTAATCAGCATTCTTAAATTAAAAATTATTTATAATGGAAACATCAGAGTGGACTTTCTGGGTTGGAAATTACTTTGTGAAATAACTGTTTCACAAGTATTTATTAACCACCTAGTACACCCTTTTTCTTTTTCTTTTCTTTTTTTTTTTTTTGTACTCAGGATTAAACTCAGGGTCTTTTCACTAAGCTACATCCTCAGCTTTCTTTCTTTTTTCCCTTCCTTCCTTCCTTCCTTGCTTTTCTTTCTTGTTGCCCAGGCTGGGCTTGAACTTTCAGTCCTTCTGCCTGAGCCTCCCAGAGTTTTGCGATTATAGGTGCCCACTGTGCCCCACTCATTACATACCTCTTAGTGACGTCTTAGGGGATACTGTGCACTTCACCTCAAGCTTACGTTAGGCATTTCATCAGGTTCAGAGAATGTATCACGTGACAGAGCCGCCAAGTGAACACAGTTCACAACATTCTAGCAGGGGAGCAGTCACAACCAGCCAGTGTCAAAAAGGAGCGAGTACAGGGTGTTGCAGATGTAAAAGGCCAGCCCCCAAACAGGTAGGGTATGAGCCAGAGCCACCAGTTTCTCCTTCAAGGCTGCAGAGGACCTGACTGCTAAGCACAGGACCAAGGAGTCAGAAGACAACCAGACAACAGCATGAGTGCACAGCGCATGCACCCTGAGATCAGAGCTGCTCAGTCACAAGGAAAGGAGACCAGAGGAGGTGCAAGACAGGTCAGGGCAGGAGGCAGGGCTTGGGTCCGCCAGGGCCTTCCGTGCCAGGGACGGAGCCACCACAGGTTTTCAGCAAGGGGGTCAACTCTGAACACATTAGAAAAGTCCACCACATGCTCACTGTAAACGACAGGGAAGCTGGGAGAATCATCAGAACTCTATTACAGTAATGATGGCCTGGGGCCTGGACAGGGGAAGTGATGATGGGGGAGAGAGAGAAAGAAAAGCAAGAAATTCAGAGCACGTGAAAGCAAGTTTCAGCACGGATGCAGTCAGCAATCACCCTGAAGAGCTTTTATACAACTCCTACGCTTGGGCCTCCCCCTCAACCAAATCAGATTTTCCCTGCTGCCCTCAGAGGTGCTAAGCTGATGACCTGTGGGAATAAACCAGGAGGTGGAAGCAATACTCAAAGGTAGAGATGTTTAGTGGGCACCTGTGTAAAAAAGCCACCCTTCCGGCTCTTCTAGTGTCGAATGGCTGCTGCCACTGGCCCCAGCTGTCACAGAGGCTCTCCAGGTCCTAACTCTTATCTGTGAAATGTATGATTCGGATGCTATTTCCCAAGGTTCCTTCCAACTCAGAACAACAAGTGTAAGAAACAACTGACTTAGAAGGTAAAACTGACCATTGTGTGTGTGTGTGTGTGTGTGTGTGTGTGAGAGAGAGAGAGAGAGAGAGAGAGAGAGAGACAAGGTTTTGCTAAGCAGTCCAGTAGTTTTGAATTCTCTATGTAATCCAGGCTGGTCCTGAACTTGAAATCCTCCTGCCCTAGGCACCCAAGTACTGAGATTACAGATGCACCCAACACCTGTAATATAGTTATTAAAATAATCACAAGTAATGAAAATAATTATGTTTTAATATTATATCATGCATATTTTATCAGTGCTTTATAATTCTCACAGCAAATCTATGTGACATTTACTTATTTATGCTTATTTTAATTGTTTGGGAGTCCAAGGGATGGAACCAGGGCATTCTGCATGCTGGGAAAGAGTTTTTACTGAGTTACATCCTCAGCCCGTTTCTTTTTCATATTTTTGGGGGAGTCATGGCCTTGCTAAATCACTACATTGCCAAGTCTGGGTTTGAACTTGCCATCCTGCTGAGTACAGGATTATAACTATGCACCACCTCTGTATGTGGAAACTGAAGCAAAAGACATTAGGAAGAACTACCCAAATTATGCAGCTTGTAATCCAGGATTTGATACGCACAATCTATAAAAGATTTGTCAGGGGCCGGAGGGTTAGCTCAGTGGTTCCAGCGCCTGCCTCCCGAGCACAAGGTCCTGAGTTCGATCCCCGGTAACCATATACAATGCTGGGCGTGGAGACTCACGCCCACCAACAATCAACACTGCATACCACAGTGCCGGGCGTGGTGGCTCATGCCTGTCATCCCAGCACTTGGGAGGCAGAGACAGGAAGATTGCTGAGTTCGCGGCAGCTTGCCTGAGTACCATAGTGAGCTCAGGGCCAGCCTGAACTACAAAGCGAGATCCTGTCTCAAAAAAAAAAAAGATTTGTCAGGTTTTCAGACAAATATTGTTGTAGGAAATCTGGGCCAGGAAAGACAAACCCACTCAAAGAGATGGAGGAAAGTCAAGGCTTTATTTGACTGGCCAGTCCCAGGGAACTAAGTCCTAGGTAAAGATCTGGGACCTAAAATTTTAAAAATAGAGGAGTTTTATACAGTTGTTTAAGTTGGGGTACGCTCGGGAGGGGTGAGCATGTAACTGTCTTGAGCTTGGGGCTTTCTTTAGGAACAGGATATTCATGTAGCATAACCCAAGAGGATGCACGTTGTGAATGTGGAGCCCAGCCAGGTACATTTTCAAGACCAACCACACAACAAGATACACTGAACACTAAAGCTGGTGGATACTGATTACATAACATATCACTCATTGGGAGGGGTTGTAGATCTGCCTGTTTCTGGGTAAATTGGAACAAAATAAGGGCCTGTGAGAATTCTTAAGGCTTGAGGGCATAAAAGTTTAAAACTTTCCCATTAATTTGAACATATGGCCGGGCGTGGTGGCTCACGCCTGTAATCCCAGCACTTGGGAGGCAGAGACAGGAGGATTGCTGAGTTCGAGGCTTGCCTGGGCTACATAGTGAGCTCAGGGCCAGCCTGAACTGCAAAGCGAGACCCTGTCTCAAAAAAAAAAAAAATATGAACATATGGTTGAGGATGATGGCACAGACCTGTAATCCCAGCACTCAGGCGGCTGAGGCAGGAGGATCACTGTGAGTTCAAGGCCAGCCTGGGATATATCACAATACAACAACAGACTAGATTGTGTGTGTGTGTGTGTGTGTGTGTGTGTGCATACCACATGCAGCTGACACAGGATTGGATGAAGGGAGGGACTATCAAACAAGCAAGGAACTTTGAGCCAGCCTGGCCACCAGCCTTGGAAAGTCAGTATGACCAGGCTGGTGTCAGTGTGAGCTCTGAAATGTACATTCCTAAAGTAGTTGGATGGAAGTCACCCAAACTGCAAGGTGAGACACTACAAAGGCAGCTCTCTGAGTCTTGTCCTATAGCACAATGTCCCGGCTCCGCGGCTCTCTAGCTGGTGACTGTCCCTCTGCTACACTTCAACTGGGAAACCAAGTGATTATAGAGAACACTGATGATCACTGAGTGCTTCGGAGGAATAAGAGCTCTTTGGTCCTCCCCATAGTAGGTACTGCTGACTTCACCTCGCAAAAGAGGGACAGAGAAAGGTCCCCCTTGAGAACAGTGGGGCTGGGACTCAAGCAGGCAGACCTTGCTTCAGAAGCTGTGTGTTTCCCCCTCCATCCCACTGCTTGTCTGGGCTTCTTGGACTCAGAGGCCAGCAGAATTAAATACACTCACGTACTGACTGCCTGGCATACAGTAGGTACTTAATACACGGTAGCTCCTTGTGATGGGGCTTCTCCATGATTAGCTGAGGGTAGCTCACATGTAATTCCAACATTCTATTTCCATCTGAGCTACCTGTAAATGTTAAAGCTGTTTCCCAACAAAGGTACAACTAACTACATCAGAGCATTTTAATTGTTAATCAGTAAAAATGGATGTTTTGTTCCCTCGGGCCAGGACAAACTAGCCAGATGGTATTGGCCCTGCCTCATTAACTCTAACCAGGCAGGATTTTATAGTTAAATGCAGTAGGATCAAAACAAGACCATAAAAGTTGGACTCTGCCTGGGACTCAGAGGGACCCTGTTGCTTCCCATTTGGAACTCATGCATCCTGCAGTCATAAAACAGCAACTGAAGGAGGGCCACACCCTGAGTTATTTGGCCCCCGACAAGCAGTGCTGCCCGTTTGCTCCAGGGAGCGCTTTCAACACAGGGATCTGAGGACGGGCTGCAATGTGACAGATACCTGGCCCTATGACACGATTAGTCTCATTTTGGTGACAGGAGGAAGGAAAACGGCTTACCATGGGGCTGTTTGTTCTGTATGCGACATGGTACACAAAACAAAAGCAGCCCTCAGCAAGGCTAGGGTGATGCCTATGTGGAGACTGGCATACCAAGGACTGCCCCGTCTCCTGCATCTAAACAACACATAGCATAACATGTGGGAGGAAGCAAAGTCTGTGGGCATTCAGGAAGGAAAGTCACTGCACAAAGGACAGGCACAGTTCCATCACAAATGCTGGTTTCCTGTCCTGTCTACCCAGCTTCTACATCCAGAACAGGAATTCAAGGCTGGGAAACTTCTCTTTGCTTGGAAAGTTGGCATGAGGGGGAGGGGGGGTTGGGAGAAGAGACTGTGCTTATTAGAGCATTTTTCTTCATTCATGAAAGTAATTGCTTATTATGAAAACTAAGTCTTATCAAAAGGGTATAAAGTTGAAAGTGGAACATGTACTGTTTTCCTCATCCCTACCCATGCCTAGTCCTCTCCCCAGGGGTAACCACTGTCAACATATCACCAACTGTGCCTCTTTAAGAAACAGTACAAACAAGATTACCCATAACAATACATTTTGTAATTTGCTTTTTTTTTACTTCATAATAACCCATGGTCATCTTTCTACATCAGTAGATATAGACTGATGTCATTCTTTTTTAAGGATCATGTGTCATGCCAGTGTGGATGTACCAACACTTACTGTGTGGCTTACTAACAGAAATTTAATTTCCCATTTATTTTTGATATTGGAAGTACTTCAGTGACCATCCTCAAATATATACTCGGGTGTGGGCCAGAGATTTAGCTCAGTGGTTCCGGGGCCTGCCTCGCAAGCACAA
>PVIC010009477.1:0-45506 GCA_004025085.1 Thryonomys swinderianus
GAAAGTAGGACAGCTTTTATAGAGTGGAATATTTCTATAGGAAACTTGGTGTGGGAATGTGATGAGGGGAAGGAATAAATATGATACAGAAAGAAAATAAAAGAGCATGTATAAAGGGGGGAGGAGGGGGAGTGGGTAGGGATATGGGTAAAAATGAGAATTAACTTGTGGCATATACTGGTACAAATTTCCCAATGTTCTATGTGATTTTGAGATGTATATAAATTGTACCAATAAAGAATTCAATTAAAAAATATGTACAGATATATAGTGATTTATGTAAAGCAATTAATTGGTTCCTGCTGATATAGAGGATGAAAAGTTGCAAGATCTAAAGTTGGGTAGGTGGAAACCAGGTGAACTTGTGGCACATTTTCTGTGTGACTCTAACAGACTGAGAATCAAGAGTCCTTGATCTAAGTTGCAGTTCAAATGTTCGCAGGATCCAAAACAAAGAGGAGCCCATGCGTCAGTTTGAGACCAAAGCAAGGAAACATCGTCTCAGCTCAAAATAGAGTCAGAAGAAACAAATTCTACTTTACTTTTCATTCTATTCAGATCTTCAGTTGATTGGATGCACCTCACATGCAATAGAGAAAGTAATCTTTTTCACTCAGTCTACTGATTGAAATGTTGATATTTTTCAGAAACATGGTACAGACACAACCAGAATCATACTGGACCAAATGTCTGGCTGGTCAGTGGCCTAGAAAAATTAACACATAAAGTTAATCCTCATACATAAGAAGGAATTATTCTGTCTAGTGTGAGAAAGTTTCATTTAGGAATCATATGAAAAATTACATTTTTTACTAATTGATTTGTTTTAAGTACACCCAGGAACATTATTCTATTTAAAATTATATGATGAACAGTTTGCTAAATAAAAATATATTCTTACTTCAGCACTACTTACCTATGAAAAAGATCAAATATTGGAGCCTACTAAATCTACTTACAACCCTGACTCTGCTGAGCCTTGCTATCTGTGTAACATAAGCAACATTTCATGTAATATATATGAGCCCAAGCATTTTGTAAAATTGTAATGACAAAAACTCCATAGGTCTGAGGGTCAGGTTAAATGAGAAAACATATATGCTCTTTGTACTTAGGAGAAATACAATGAATGTAAATTTCTTCTCTCTTAACTTTTCTCATTTTGTGTTTCATGCTAGTTATTATAAAGCTGCACCTCAAAATTTGGAACAAATTTAAATGTCACAGATATTAACATTCCTTAGCTGAAATTTTGAGCAGAAGCTAGATATTCAATGCTCTTGCATGAAAGTAAATAATTCATAATATTTCAGTAGCACGATTTTTGCCAGATGTGGTAGCATATGCCTATAACCCCAGCACTTGGAAGGCTGAGGCAGGAGAATTTCCATGAATTGAACACCAGCCTGGGGTACACAGTGAGTTCAGGGGCACCCTGAACTAATTAATGAGATTTTATCTAAAAAGTAGCATGATTTTTAAATAAATTAACTTCAAATTAACTTTGTAAAATTGATGATACAGGAAAATGGGGTCTATTCTAATCTGTTTCATTTTGCTAGTAGAAAATATCTAAGATCAAGTAGTTTATAAAGTGATTTAGTTCTCAGTTCTACATTGGAATGCAGAAGAGGGTTTTCTCGAAAGACAGAAGAGTTAAGAGACTATGTTCATGCATGTGTGTGCACATGAGAGACAGAGAAAGAGAAAGAATAGCAAAGAAATAAAAGAAATGAGAGAAAGAAGGGGAGGGAGAGAAGGTGAAAATAGGAGGGAGAGGGAGGGGAGAAGTGTACTCTTCTTTTTACCAGGAACACACTCTGCTGACCCACCCACTCCCACAGTAGCTAATTTAATCCATTCATAAAGTCAGAACCCTCAAAACCTAATCATTTTCTAAAATTCCTGTCTCAATATTATTAAGTTCGAGATTGAACCTCCAACCCATGAACTCGGGGATCACATTTAAACCATGGGAAGATCTAAATGAAATTTTCATCTAACTGATGAAGACTGGGAGGCAGCTTGTCTCTTGTGCAAGTTATTGTTTTCAGCTAGCACGGACAGATTCCACAGCTGTCCTTGGCTAATACATGTCCACTGATTGGTTTTACCTCATAGATGACATGGCTTTAATACCAAATCATTTTACCACTTTTACCTGGAGAGGATTCCATGCTAATTATATCCACTGAGTAGCAAATAGCATGTAGTAAGGCGTTAGGATTATACCTTCTACATTCTAAGCAAACTCAATGTAAAAGAATTTTATTTCTCTAACAGGTTATTGGGGAAAATGTCACACTGACAGATACCACGCATCCATGAGTGGCAGGCAGCAGTGAGAGCTTTCATATGGTGTTTGAAGCTCGTGTCCTTCCTGAGACATAATGTTACCTCAGGGAATATTCTAGTGTCTTCTCGAAGTGGATGGATTCTATCCAGTAACCTCTCTTGGCAGCGGCAGGAAAACATGTTCCAAGCAGAACATTTGGGGTCTGATGGGGGAGGGCAGAGGGATCTTGGTGGCAGAAGCACGTAGCTGCGCTCGGATCCCATCTGGGACCCACTGGAGAGACAGGCAGAGAGGTGCTCTTTAGACAGACAGACAGACAGGCTGCACGAAACGCTAAGTTCCAAAAGATACTTTGTACAAAAAAGAATCTTGTAGTCATTTTGGAAACAAGTCAGAGCACGTCTCCATCCCGGATCCAATTAGTCCTTGCAGGCTCGGAGTGGCCCTAGTGGGAGAAAACGCCCCGTTGTCTTTAACTCAAGATTCCCTAAATTGCATCCACGAGCCAGGCTTCGCGTTGCTGGGTGGAATGAGGTGATTCGTCCACAGTTGCGGAGAATCCAACCCAGTGTCCCCTGGTGTTAAGGCGGGAGCATCAGGGCAGAAAAGCGGGGCGCAGCGAAGTCGCCCAGATCATGGCAGCGGGAAGCGGAGTGGGCTGGAAAGAGAACCAGAGGGGAAGAGGCCAGAGACTGAATGTGCTGGCGAAGGAGGGCCGGGTCTCCACGACCCCCTCCCCGCCCCGAACACCCGGAAGCACGACGCACTCGTCTCCCCGACAACCCAGGCTGCTCAACCTGAAGGGCCTACCAGGCGCTGCTTGCTCTTGAACCTCTTGTGTAATTCATATTTTCTTCCGACAAAATAGACCATTCTGCCGCATAACCTGTCACAGAAAGAACGCTCCTGTGTTTGAAACTGACACATAAGCAGATCGCGGTTTTTCCCCTTTTGGTGAATCGAACTGAAACCATTAAAGCACACCGACAGTGAGAGGTATGTTTTTGTGGGGTGCCCATCACCAAAAGCGAAGGAGCGGCTGAATAAATTAGATTCTCCAAACCCGCAAATTCTCAGGTTACTAACCTACTTAGAGTTAAACCTTGGAAAGTTCTATTTTATCAAAGTTCTATTTTTATCTCTAAGTCATGATAACTTTGTAAGAATAAGAGCTTTTTTTCTGGTTACTAACGTAGATGTGAAAATTCTGGTTATTTTTTTAGGAAGAGATTAATGCAAACATTATTGCTAATATTTATTTCATTATAATCATTATTGGAAGTCGTTTTGCCAAAGAGAGGAATTGTCTTTAAAAAAAAGACCTGCTCTGTTTGCCATATATGCTGAGCGTGTTGCTGTGCTCATCTCTGCTTGGGGGGCGGTGGCATTTGTCAACAAGTATTCTTAGAAAGTGGGATTAAATACTGTGATTTATATAGGATTCCTGTTAACAGTCTCTTAACAGGAGTTTCTTAACAGGCTTTGTGACTGATTTTTACAAGGTCACATTGTCTCATTTGAAGGTGCTCTGCTCTTCAGTATTTTGATTTTTTTAATTCAATTCTTTATTGGTACATTTTATATACAGTTCACAATCACAGATGACCACTGGATAAAGAAGATGTGGGTTTTAAAAAAATAAAATGGAGTATTACTCTGCCATAAAGAACGACAAGTTTCATTCATTATGTGCAAATGGATACACCTGAGGACATGCTAATAAGTGAAATAAACAGATTTTGTGGTGGTATTTTGATGAGTTAGTTGACATCTTTGGTCTGCAGTCCTTGTAAGTGTTCAGAATTTTAAAAATTGTCTATGGAAGGACAGAGGAATATATGTAAAACACTAGGTACCACTGTCCCTTATGTGGCTCAGTCATAGAAGGAGAGATGAGAAAACCAGCCATGCCCGCAGAGCAGATCCCACCAAGAATAAGTACACAGCGGAGCCACAGACACCTAGGAATCCAGGGCAGAGCAAGTGAGTCCTCTGGCCTCATCTGACATAGCAGCGCTCACACTGGACAGAGCACTGGTCCCGGGCTGGGTGGGGTATAGCTTGAGTAGACAGTTTGCTCAGCAAGTGTGGGGGGCCTTAGGTTCAGCTCCTGGAATTGATGCCCCCCACTGCAAAGCAAATGTTATAAATAAGTTAATCAATGTAACTGAATCAAAACTCCAAAATATCACTGGTCTAGACATTGCTGGAAATTTTAGGGCCTCGAGTTTGAATGCTGGATATATCTACACCAAGCACCTAACAATTGTTTAAAGCTTTTTTCATATTACGCCTGTAGCTCCACAGAACTCAACTGTCTTTTGCATTAAAAAACTCTGGAGAGTTGTAAGGTGGTGCACACGGCCTTCCAGAGTGGAGTCATCTGCTGCACATTCCTAACCCCCCAAACCCCCAGGCTGGTGCTTTATCCCTTGCTACTTTACCACTTGCTCTGTAAGGGGCCCAGAGATAAGCATTTGCTAAGAGAAAATTAGGCAAAATATTTTCAATAAAGAACTAACTCATGTGTTGATAATGATTAGTTGTTATGGATTTCTCTTAACTCTTATACATTGTTAAAACGTTGTATTTATCAAGTTTGAGACCATTCATAATTACTGGGCTTCTCTAACTCAGGATCACTTTGTTAATTAGGATAATTGTAATTGCTTGGCAGGATTATCTCAGAGAATACAGAGGATGTTCTCATTAAATAATAGCTGCTATGATGTTATTGTTTTTATTATAAAGAGGAAAAATCTTAATGCTCACCTCATTTACTCATAAACTTAAAAATGGACGCACAGCAGTGTTTTTTTTCTAGTCTGTGCAGCTAATTCACACACAAAAAATCGCTGATAAAGAACTCACAATGAAACATATATGTGTTTTGATCCTTTCTTTCTTCAGAATCTTAACCCCACTTTAGTTCAGCTCCCAAGGACAGAACTAATCTTGACTTCAGAAGGCTTTGAGATACATTCTCTTTCTTTCTTGGAATTGTTTTTGCTTTTGTTGAGTTTCTTTTGTTATTGTACTGGATGGTGTGTGTGTGTGTATGAGAGGGATAGAGAGAGAGAGAGAGAGAGAGAGAGAGAGAGAGAGAGAGAGAGAGAGAGAGAGGGAGGGAGGGAGGGAAGGAGAATATCCTTACTCATTTCTTTGACTTTTAAAAAATATAAGTCCTAAACATTTATTGGTGAAAGATCTATAAACAAGAACTGAAGAAATCCATGCATCACGTTAAAAATCCGGAGCACTAAAAGAGTACAAAGTTAAAATTATCTGTATGTACTATACTGGCTTAGTGAAGGAAAACTGACTAAACTCTTGCCTCAGCCAGAAGAGCTTAAACAAAACGAAATAAAATAAATGATGTGAAACTGCCACCCAATTACTGTGATGTATGCTGAGGCCCCTGTCCCAACTCCCTCTAAAGATGGGAAGAAAGACTTAGAACTTTCTGGAAAAAATGTGTTAGAAAATCAGCAACTCATAGCCCTACCTGGTCAAAATTTTCGTTCAAATAAAATTAGATTAGTAACAAGCTCCAGAGTCATGTGTGAGGGCAGAGCAGGCAAGCTGAGCTCCTCTGGGTAGAGGCCTGCTCAAGGTGGCTGAGACAGGGCCGGAAGGAAGCTGTTTAGGTGACAGAGTCGGGTCCACTGTAGCAGCAAATGTGGGAACTAAGCCTTCTCATGTGCTCAAGTCCTGCAGTGCTGCTGAGTAGGCCTGAGAGACGAGCACCAGGTTAGGGGAGAAGACACAGAGTACAAAACCATCCAGCAGAAGCGGCCACTTCAGAATCAATGACTTGTAGAAAGCAGAGTTTCTGCTCAGACTCTTTCTTATCTGCTGCAAATGCTTTCCTTACCAAATCCTTTTATTCTTCTAGATAAATATTGTAGATACTTTTTCACTGAGACATTTTCTTTGACATAATTCAAAAGTTGGGGAGGAAAATCCTTGGAATTCTTTAATGATTTCCTCCCAGTAAAAAATAAATGCCAGGCTGGAAATGTAGCTCAGTGGTGCTGTCGCCAGCCTAGCAAGTGTAAGATCCTAAATTTGTTTCGTGTGCTCGCTTCGGCAGCACATATACTAAATTTTATTCGTGGTTCTGCAAAAAAAAAAAAAAAAAAAATTAAAACAAATGTTAAATGCCAGTTGTCCTTCCAAGTTTTTATGCTGTCACAGACAGGCTGAGATTTTAACACTCAAACAAAACATCATGGCTGTAAGTTTCATTCACATTTAAGCAACTGGAATAAATAAATCTACATTTACAATATGTGCCTGGTATTTAGTAAGTGCTCTGTAAAGTCACGACATGAATGGCAGCTTGCTTTAGTAATATGGATTTGAAACAAAGGATAAAAGTGTGATTTAACATTGGGTTTTTCTTTTTTTTTTTTTCTTTAAAGAGGCCAGAATGGGTAATACATGGGCTTCCACCTATGGACAAATATTTAAAAATTTAAATTGAGTCCTTCAAATTTTTTTTTTTTTTTGAGACAGGGTCTCGCTTTGTAGTTCAGGCTGGCCCTGAGCTCACTATGTAGGCCAGGCAAGCCTCAAACTCCACAATCTTCCTGCCTCTGCCTCCCAAGTGCTGGAATTATAGGCATGAGCAAAATTGTGTGTGTGTGTGTTTTTAACAGTGATAAAATATACCTTTATTTACTCTTTTGAGTCAGAAGGTTGTAAAAAATATTATTGCTAAAGTAGATATCAGGCAAACAGAAAGGTGCTTTAGAAATTCAGTTACCTTTGAGTTTATTTAAACTAAGAGGGAAAGGTCATAATATTTTCTTGCAATACATACTAGGTTCTTTAAATAACAATTATGACAAATAGCAGAAAGAATTAAGGACTGTTGCACTGGTGATCTGTACAAAACACCAATAGTCTGGGTTGTACATAATTAAACACCTCACTTTTGGAATACTGTAATAGCCAATACACAGAGGCATGCCTTAGAAGGGCATAGGGATGCAGTTTAGAAAAGAAAAAGTATCACACTGGAACTATACAATTTCTTTAAAAATCACTGAGCAAGAAAAGCAACACAACTTTCATACTAATGTTACACAACTCTATACAGTGCCTTGACTTAAATCCAAGAGCAAAAGTTAAGACTCTTCTCCTGTCTTTTTGGTAAACAACTGTATGGTAAACTTAGATGACTCTTCCCCCTGGATTTTACCTGGGAGTGGCCTTTTTAATATTTATTTAAAAGAGGGCAGGTTTGGCACTTTTATACTGATGTCACCAATGTTAATATTTCTTGGGATCTCAGGAAGATTCATATTCTTTATAGCTGATACAGCACAGGCTGGAGCTCCTGCTAAGCCAGCCTCAGATTTCTCCAGTTTATTTTGTGCATCAATTTGTGTAACAATTTCATTCATATTGGTCTCCAATACCATCCCCCCATCACCATTTCTGTAAGAATATTGTGAACCTTGTCTACGTGGAAAATTAAGTCCAGTTCACAAACATTTTCAAAACATTTGTCTAATGTTTCCATGAACAATTGAATTAAATCTAAAATGCCAAGTTCACTTTCTGAAGAATCCACACAGAAGACAAAATATAGTGTTGCATAATGTCTATGAATCAGTTTGTTGTCAGATCCTCCAAACAATTAGATTTAACTCCATAGGTCACAGTAAGTTACACAGCTTAAGACTGATTACCAAAATCCTCCTTCTAAGAAATTACAAACATTTTCATCTCTCTTAGATACCAAATGGAAAGTCTCCCTGATGATTTGCTGTTGTGTATCTTCACTGTAAATCTGGTAGAACTTGGAGAGCCGTGGCTTGCCGTGGTTGTTGAAGATGAGGATCCTTGATCATGGCTGGGCCGGGCCCGGCCAACCGGATGCGGGCTGGGCTGGGCGGGCATGAGCCTCCCAAAATTGTGTGTTTTTAAAAACGTTTTATATAACAATAAGAAATTTAAAAATTTTCTCTTCAGTTGAATACAATGTCAGTGCTCAACTACAAATATGGGATTATTGCTGTCTATCAAGTCAAATCCTTAAGAACATGGTCTATTTTTCATTATGGTCTATATATACTATAGAAATGGATATTTCTTTTCTTTTACTTAATCCAGCCTACTAGCTATCAACCTAACCTGTGTTTATTGATGTCATTCAGTACTCAGGCATCCTGCTGGGCCATGAACTTCTAAATTTTTTGTTCAAAACATTATTCATTACACTTTAAACTCTACCTATACAAGGGTTATTTCAGTGCATCTTGGTTACATAAAGCCTAGGGACCCAATTTCCTTTGCATAACTCTTTCCATTTTCTGGTTCTAATAGCTGAACGAACTGTCTTTATGTAAGAGGTAATACTTCAATAACTCCTCCTCAATAATGATCATATGGCCCATTTAATTATTTTTCCTGTTAAATCCATCAAGGATCCAGCCTTCTATTTATCACCAACTAGTCGACACACAATGGCAATATAAATTGCCCTTTATTAATTTTATGCATAATTAAATTCTCATTTGAAAGTACCAAATAAGGTGAAGAAAGTTGAAGCCAGAACAAATTTGAAAGTAGTAATAATTATGATACCATTTTCATCTGGATTGCTAGAGAAAATTAACTACCCTTTTAGAGATTTCATTAAATCAAGCTATAAATAAAAAGTGAGCCAAATGAGATATGATTTACTATACAAGTTTGTATTGAGGGAATCGGAAACTCTATGAGGTTGTAAAGTAGTTTAACTGTTTATTTGCAAACATCTAAAGAAAAATGAATAGGAGTTATATGTTTAATGCAAATATTGCCCAATACTGCCTGGTATCTTTTTAAAATATGCCAAGAACAGTCAAACAATTAACTTTCTGCTTTTGTGTGAAATTAAAATGTCTTTTCAATTTAGAAATTTTAATATTAAATGTAATATTCAAAAAGAAATCAATAGATTTCAATTTTATGATGAAAATATTTTCTAAGCAAATTTTTATGGACTTCTAGCTTTGAGTTAAGGTACTGGTGTGCTATACTTTTAACTGACCAACAATTATTCAGGGTAATTTGACTATATTGGTTTGTATTTATAGCTAAAAAAGTATAAGTTCATATGCTCATGCTATAAGATTCACTGAATGAGATTATCAGCCTTGGAAAGTCAGGTATTCCTGGAAGACACAGTAACATTTTAAGGTCACTAGGTATCATTAGAACTACCATAGGGCTCCACGTAAGAAGTTGGGTGGTAGGTAGTTAAGTCAGGATTCTTGCCTTCAGGTAAATTTGTAACTTTAATTACTTTTATTTCAGTTGCTATGGAAGTACTCATCTATTTGTTTTCTCCACTTATATACTAAGGAGAAATTGAATAAAAGCTAGAACTCAAATTCATGATGGTTTTCATTCATCCTCTGATGAATTAACAGTTGTCACTATTTTAGGTTATACTAGGCTGCTTCTTCCTATGTATGTGTGAGAAAGTTACCTTTCCAGAGTTGAAAGAACTCCTCTAAGTCAACAAAGTGACATTTCCAAAGCTAGGGTGACTAATTATTCAACCAAATGTTATCTACCTGAAAGAATCATTATGTATGATTTTTCTCTCCCTCACCAACAAAATTTGTCCTAAACTGGCTGTAGATTTTTAAACTTTAAAACAAGAAAATAATTGATCATTTATTGGAGTTAACAAGGAAATACTAGAGTATTTGGCAGTGTGGCCCGGCAGAAGGGCACCACAGGGGAAAAGTCTAACAAGCTGGCAAGAAACAGTGAACCGCAAGCAGCAGGCACAGCAGCCCCCTTTCTGTCCCTTTGTGTTCTACGTAGATTGTAACCTGGATGATGGGTGGTACTCACACACAGGTGAGGCACCTGTAGCTCTGGTGCCACACCCTTAATCCATGTTCACACAGTCTTGTTTTATTTTGGGGGTGGGGTGGGAATCTTTATTGGTACATTATATATACACATCATGACCACATACAATATTGAGAATTTGTACCGGTATATGACACAATTTAATTCTCATTTTTCCCATTCTCCCACCCAAACTACAACCCATTGCCCCTATATACATAAGCTTGATTTTCCTTTTTTAATTACTATATTTTTTATTCCCTTGTTACTTAACCCCTACACCCCATTACAATGTGCCTCATTTGTACTGACCCTTCTAGGCAAGATCCCAAAACGTGAGTTATATTGTCATTATTCCATTCTACAGATGGATAAACTAAGACAGTGCCAAGATGTAAACTTTGTCACTTGGATCCAGAGCAAAGCTCTCAGTCATTGCTTATGCTTTAACTTGTAGTATGTTTGTACTATAATGACTTTAATGTGATAAGGAGGGTCAATGTGTAATATAGTTTAATTTAATTCAGTTCCTCAAATATGTATTGTACTTCACTATTGGTCAAGTACAGTTTTGGTTCTAGAAACACAAAAATAATCAGTTAAGTTTTTTTCTAAGACTGTCCACCTTAAATTATTTTGGAAACTTACCTTCATTCCCTCCAATATTGGCATATACATTGGTTATGATATCTCAATGCCCAAATTAGTTAATATAGAGACATCTCATAACCACTTTTCCAACCAAAACATGCTTCTCTTAGAGGATGTGATAGGTCCAGGCATGATCAGGTGGGCTGGTGATGTGGGTAAGACCTCTCCTTTGGAGCTGGTGTGTGCGTGCTCATGAAAGACATTAAAAGAACCTCTCTTACAGCCTATTAAAAATAGAGGTAGAAGGTTGGGAGATAGGAGGTCCTGAGTGCAACTATCAGCAGCATTCATCTTCTCCAGAGGAGTCTCATGAGGGAAAAGCACAAGGCGAGCACACAGTAGGAGAGGACCTATAGCTAGAGTGAGGACAGAAGAAGCCCTCCGGTGCTGTTTCAGCTGAAGATTTCCAGGGCAGCTTCAATCCGGTCCCCAGACCTTCCAGGTAAGTAATTGTATTTTCTGCATGAGCTTGAAATGATCTTATTCTTAGGACAAAGATAAACCCCAGGAGGGCACCTCCTATACTTTCCAAGAAGCCACCTCAAAAGACTAAGCTATAATGTATCTGGTTACAGATAAATGATTTATTAAGGTAAATCATCATTTTGTGATCAAAACTGTGCAAGGAGGACATGATCATGGTCTGGACAGCTCGTCTTTCCTCTCGACTTCACATAGAACCACACTGACAGGGAGAGCAGGAGAAACATACTATTTCATAAAACAGGAATATTTGTGTAGAGTTGGGAGTAGGTGTGGTAAACACGTAGAAATTGTTTACATGTGGGAAAAATAGGTAGGTAATACTCAAGCAATCTGGCACAACACTTTGCACTGATTTAGAAAAGAAACTTAGCACACCATAGCTAAAATACAAATAACTGTGAATCAGACAATGGGAGTGGACAGTTTTTTGGAAGAAAACACTTCAGTGGAGACTCTAGTCCTCTGTAGAAAGGAAGTACTTAAAATTACACAGAACCTCAATTTAAAGATCAGGGTTGCCAGGTAGACATTTGGGCTTAACACTTAATTCATACTCATATTTGTACACACCGTACTTTCCCCAAAGAGTAGTAATAACAACTTAGTACATTTTAAGATATGAGATTTTGGGGCCGGAGATTTAGCTCAGTGGTTCCTGCGCCTGCCTCGCAAGCACAAGGCCCTGAGTTGGATCCTGGTGACCACATACAATGCTGGACGTGGTGACTCACGCCCACCAGCAATCAGTACCACATGCCACAGTGCTGGGCGTGGTGACTCACGCCTATAATCCCAGCATTTGGGAGGCAGAGGCAGGAGGATTGCTGAGTTCCAGGCTTGCCCAGGCTACATAGTGAGCTGAGGGCCAGCCTGAACTACAAAGCGAGACCCTGTCTCAAAAAAAAAAAAAAAAAAAAAAAAAGAAATGAGATTTTATTGAACACTGCATGACTGCCCTCAGCCAATTATATATAATAATGATTCATCTTCACCCTTCGACTTGCTCATTGCATGATGTGTGATAGTATCATCTCCCTTCATACGGCTGCACTTCCTTTGCAAGTCACCTGGGCAAAAAGAAACCACTGGAAAGACTAAGATGTGAAATGGCTGTGCAGACAGATCCAGACACTACATCCAAAGCTAAGCCTGGTTCCCCCGTGTAGACCACAAAGTCAGAGACATGATGATTAGCAAAAGTGAGTAGATGCAAGAACCGTTCACTTCTGATTGATTCAGTAGCAAAGTACCCAGATGTGGTTGTTTAGAATAACAAAAAGGTAACACATTACTGTCATAGCAGTTAGAAGCTCTAAAATTCAAGTGGTAGCCGAGGTCGGTTCCTTCCGTTAGGTAATAGGGAAACTCCATTTCTTGACTCTTCAGCTTCTATAAGGACTGTTGTAATTCTATGGGCCTCACCTGAATAATCCAGAATGACTTTCTGAATTCACAATCCCTATTTACAATTGCAAAGCTCCTTGGACGACATTAGGTAACATATTCTCCTGTTTTGAGGATTATGCATTGGCTGTCATGTAAAAAGGGTGCCTAGTCCTGTTTGTCACAGTCTGTCATATCTAGGTGTGTGACTATATTCTTAAAATCACACGAGGAATCTGGAAATGGCCCTAGGAATAAGTATGAGCCTGAGGTGGCATGGGGAAGATAACTGGTTTGCAAACAAAAATAGTAAATGTTAGAGATCACATAAAACTTACTGGATATAGTTACAAATTCAGTGAAAAATTACCTTTAGCCTCCAGCCTGCAAAAATGGGTAATTATGTAGAGTTCTGCTATATTAACTTTTTAGGAAAATTATATAGAGTCATTTGTACTTTCTGGCCAATATAAAGTAACATTGTTTGTGTGTACTAGTGAAAAATAGCATTAATAATTTCTACTTCGTAGGATCATTCAGAGGAGTAAATACAGTAATTATATAAATTCTTTGTGTAGTCTACTTCCTGGAATATAGCAGGCATATTTCCAGGCTTTCTCACTTAAAAGTATTTGAGCTTTCTGGTTGTCATGGAGAGAGGTTCCACTTTAGATAGCACCCAGATTTTGAAATTTAGAAAGGCCTCTATTTTCATTTTTTTCTATACAATTTATTATTTTCTGAAAGCAATAAAAACACACATTTCTATTTATTCACTCTTCTCCTCACTTTTGCATTCAGAGAAGTTTTTAACTCCAAAATTATTGGTGGAATTCACTAGGTAAATGTGTGAAGCTTAGGCACAGTTTAGGTTAGTATAAATTTAGATGTTTACTTTTAATAAATCATTTTTAACCAAAATCAATACATTCGAATGGGTAGAATGAACTGTGTGACTACAAAGATTCTGGTTCACTTTTATAGCACATTTTTCAAAATATCCCTTGAGAAATATGTTTAGTTTCCTATAGTTAGTTGTTTGGTGTAAATGCCTCTCACTCTCAGTGGTCCTGAAAATCTTTGTTATTTCTGAAAGCCTTTTGTGCTGTTTTAACAAACTGAAGTTTCTTTGTGAAGCAAACATATTGCGCATTCACAGCAATGCTCTTAGCAACTTAATTAAAAGTGTAATCCAAGGAAAAATATTGGTTCTAGTAACATCATATGGTATTTTTTTTTGAGACAGGGTCTCACTTTGTAGTTCAGGCTGGCCCTGAGCTCACTATGTAGCCCAGGCAAACCTTGAACTCAGCAATCTGCCTGCCTCTGCCTCCCAAGTGCTGGGATTACAGGCGTGAGCCACCATGCCCGGCATTTATGGTGTGTGGTATTGATTGCTGGTGGGCATGAGTCTCCACACCCAGCATTGTATGTGGTTCCTGGGGATAGAATTTAGGACCTTGAGCTTGTGAGGCAGGCGCCAGAACCACTGAGCTAAATCTCTGGCCCATCAATTGGTATTTTGAAATAAAAATGTAAAAGGTGCCGGGCATGGTGGCTCATGCCTGTAATCCCAGCACTTGGGAGGCAGAGACAGGAGGATTGCTGAGTTTGAGGCTTGCCTGGGCTACATAGTGAGCTTAGGGCCAGCTTGAACTGCAAAGCAAGACCCTGTCTCCAAAAAAAAAAAAAAAAAAAATGTAAAAGGTGTTTTAGTCAATCATGGACAGCGGACTAATGTCTATTTTAATTTGGAGTTCCCAAGTATCAAAGGATATCCTTGTAGAAGACAAAAGATTCTTCTGGGGATCTATTTTTTATTATAATATAAATAATAACTATCACATTTGGGCACTGCTGTTTATTCTGTCGAATTTTGAATTGCCTACTCTCCAAGCATCTGTATTGTGTTTCCATGATTCTTCGATGAGTACAATATAATTCCCTACAAAATGATCAGTGTTTGATAAGTCTGAGTGAGCTACTCCTTTTCTCAAGTGATTACTCCTCTTTTTTGCTTAGCCAGTGGTCAACAGTATTACTATATATTGAAAATTGCTCCTTTGATTTGATTAGCTATTTGGTTAACAATGTCATTTCTTCTGTTAGATCCTTTCCTGGATCATTAAAATCACCTAGTATACTTTAGTTGAAGGCTAATAAGAGTCCTTTATGGGAAACTCAAATAAAAGAAAATTACACAGCATCTAAAAAAATTCCCAAATGTTATTTGTTGAAACAGATGTTGAAACCATTCAGTATAAGCTGCAATGGCTCCATTTGCAATAGTTACGCGTCTGAAAAGTGATTGATGGGACTTCTTTACTAATGCAATGATTTCATCAATAGTCTGGTCTGTAAGCATCTGAAGGGTAAGGAAAGATCCTGCTTTGCCACATGTTTCAGACCCTTACATAGTCAATAGTATTACACTTCTAAATACCTTCTCCGCATTGTTTCATTGCAAAATAAGATTACAGCACGTGAATCCTGAGAGTAATTTAGAAGATCAGAATTTTCAGTGGGCCCCACAGCGGCCATTTGAGTTCTGCTCAAGTTCTGTTGTGGAGGTTGGATTCAACTGTTAGCCAAAACTATTTTAAAATGAATTTATATAGCCAGCTGCCATCCGGATTTTATTGTCAAATAAAGCACATTACCTTACTACAACTAAAAAGCGACAGAAACCATGTCTGCCTTCCTAATGTAGCTGACCCCAAAAGGGTCTGGCTAAAAGGAGCAAGTTAAAGTGAGAAGTCAGAAGAAAAACAAAATTCACAACAATGCCAAATCTGAGGCATTGGTAACAGTGACACTGCGGTTCAGAGAATTCAGTCAAATTCAATTTTGTTGTTGTTGTCAAATAATGATCTCTAGTAGTTTTAAAATAACAGAATATATCTTTTTAATTTGTCTTTGCTTTTTTTTCCCCTTTTACTTAGAAGATTAAGTGAGTTGCGGCCCTTCCCTCATAGCTCCTGTGACATATGTAATTCTTGGAAAAGTTGAAGTGGTCCATTAAAGAAAGGCAGGTCACTTAAAAGGTCATTTTGAGGCCTGCTCCAGTCCTCAGTCTTCCATGATGAGAAACTAAATTTATTTCTACCTATATCTTAAGCTACTCAGCACTCAGAGGTAGATGGAAGGTAAGGAAGTGTAGAAAGGATTGCATGAATCTGAAACAATCACTTAAGGCAAATACAGACCCAATTTAGCCTTCTCTAGAAGCAGAACTACATGATGGTGACTGTTAATCATGATAGGGCAATCTGAGTGGTTAAGAAATGTCTAGCAGATCATTAAAGCACAGGTCTGGGTGGGTCTTTGAAGACTATCATGTAAGGCAGGAAACTGAAGGGGAAAGACACACTTTTTCTATGTTGGTACCAGGACTAAATTAATTAACACATATCTTTAACTTACAGAGTAGTGGCTGGCACAGAGAAAGAATGATGTGCATTAACTATTAGTATACACTTATAATTATGTTTATGTCTATTAGACCACATTCATGTGGTAGGCTACATTATTAAACTTTCATGGTGTGGATCATATTGTCTGTTCTCTCTGTTATTTGAAGGATTAGTTTTATAGTCATTTTGTAACACTGGTAAACCTCTCCCTAATTGTTAATTTGTCACTTCAAATTTAATTTCCTATAAAACTATATATTAATCTGATAAAAATACACATATTGACATCATCTTTAATTTTCCTATTCATGAATTCCTTCTAATTATGGCATCATATTACATGGAAAAATTAAAATGCTCTCAGACAATAGTATTTATCTTTAGAAATTGCATGCCCCCCCCAAACTCAAGTATCATGGTGAATCTTTTGTGTGCTAAATCCTATATTATTAATTTTTTTTTTGGCTGCAGATGTGACTGCCAGCCCACAGGTAAGAAACTGGAACCACAAAAGCTCAAGATAAGAATCCACAATTCATCATTGCCCCATTCTCCAGTAAGTAGTCTTGGTAAACATTTTACTATCTTAATGACAAAATGTCCTCATACTAATGAAAACTGTCTTATTTCTTTTATTTTTAAGACTATCAGAAATAAAGCAGCTTTCATGTTTAATATAGAAGATACGTTCCTCGCACATTCCAGTCTCCTAACCAGTCCCACCCTCTTCCCCTCCTCTTCTCTGTTCTCTTGCTTGGCTCTCTCTATTTTTTATCTTTTATATCTTGTACTGACTGTTTTCTGAACAATTTAAATATGCTCAAATAGCTTTTCCCCTTAAAAGCCACAAACATTAACAGCAAAAATAATTTTTAGGCTATGGTTTAAATGCTTTTCTTTTTCAAACTTATCGAAACTGTATTTCCATTGCCACAGTACTAAGAGATGGGATTTAAATGGGATTAGCCCATTAAGGATCCACCCTTCTGGGTAAATGTAACAATTTTGCAAAAGGTCTTTCAAGAGTGAGTTCTCTCATACATTCTAGAACTCATTTACATTTACAGGTGCTCATACCGGAGAAAAGATGTGGTATTTACATATCTGTGATCTATTTATTTCACTTTTCTAGAATGTATGATATATTTTGTAAAATAGGAAATATTCAAAGGGAATGTGGTGGGGAAACATAATGAAGGGAAAGAATAAATATGATTTGGAAAGAAAAAGAAATAGCATGTATCTAAGGGGTAGGGGGTTGTGGGTGTGTAGGGAGATGGGTAAAAATGTCATATACTGGTACAAATTCCCCAGTGTTGAGGTTGATTGTGAGCTATATATAAAATGTACCAATAAAGAATTCAATTAAAGAAAAGAGAGAGTTCTTTCTCTCCACAGCCCCTCCACTCCACTACCACGTAAGGAATGAAGATTTCTCCCCAGAGGATACAGCAGTCAGAATGCCATCTTGGGAGGAAGATGAGGTCCATATCGGCTGATAATGAGCACTTTTATTTGGACTTTCCACCCTCCAGAATTGCGATAAATAAATTTCCGTTCCATATAAATTACTCAGGCCCAATATTCTGTTAGCAGCACAAGACAGACCAAGACATCTGCCTTCAATGCCATGATTCTTTGCAATTTAACCTCTCTGATTAGATTCTTCTCTTAATCTGGAGTCTGTCTTATGATACAAATCAAAATGATACTTTTCAGATTTTATTGCATTAGTCTTCTCTTGGGACTATAGACTCTGCTCAGTGTTTCCCCCTTTGGAAAACTGTCTTTGCCATCCATGATGCCTCTCATCTCGTTCTCCTTTCTATCATTACTTCATTCAGATATCTGAAACATGAATTCTTCAGCTTTGTATCTACATACACAACTGATTACAATAGACTTTGCTTGGACATCTCGAAGTCACTTTACATTCAACAGTCACAAACTCAACTCCTAATGTCCCCCAGGACATGTGCTCTTTGATCTCCCCATCCATCCACAGAGCTGGCCAAGCCCAAACCTGATGGTCACCCTCAGTTCCTTCCTCGGCATCGTTCTCCACATTCAATCAACCATCAGGTCCCACTGGCCATGTCTCTTACATGTATGCAGTCCAATAGCATCTTCCCGTTCCTTTGACTGCAGCCCTGACCTGGGATCCACTCCTCCTGCGTCACCACCACAGTCTCCATACTAGTCTTCCAATTTCTAATCTGGCTTCTGAAATACCTTGCTCCTTAAAGCAACCAGTGTTGTGTAATCACATAACATATGATCATGATATCTCTTGATTAAAATTCTGTAATAAAATCACCCTGCCCTTAGTGCAAAGCTCAAACTGTCTGAATTGCGTGCTCAGATGAATCTAACACTTTTTGGTCTTATTTCTGCTTTCCCGAACATCTTTCCCTCTCACTACTTGACACCTCCATTTCAGGTTCCAATTAGGAACTTCATTCAGTTCTCTGAAAATATCCTGACCTCTGTCTCTCTGCCCTTTATGCCACATTATTTGTGTTGTTCCCTCACACGCGATATTTCATGCAGTCTACTAATCCTGGAGTCTCAGGTTTTTCTCTAGGAAGCCTTCCAGGCAGCTTCTCCTTTGGAGGTCTTTATAAGATACTGATTCTTTATAAGATACTGATAAGATATGTACTGATACTTCCTCAGTATCAGTCATGGTCTGCAAGGGGTTTTCTTAATTCATCCACTTATATCATTAGATGATTAATCCTTACTGTAGTATTGCTTCATGATTGACACATTACGCAGACTCAAGTATTCATTAACTGATGGAGTAACCTCCTGAGGAGGTAGGTGGTTCACAGAGGTACTTTACAAAGCAGGCAAAAACACACTTCTGAGTAGCCAGAAGCCAGTGGAAGGCCTTTAAGTGATGCATTTCAACTACTTGGGAAGCAAAGGCAAGAGGATCACAAGGTTATGAGTTGGAGACCAGCTTGGGCAACATAGAGACACCCCATCTCAGAAAAATATATGGGAGGCAGAAGAGGGTCATGGAAGAACTAACTGGCAAAACGTTGAAAGAGTGGAATCTTACCACTTTCCAAACTTAGCATCTCCGACAATAAAAAATAAGACAACTTGGTCAAAATTAGGAAATATTAAAGCTTCAGTAAGTAGCCAATTTGTTGTTCTTTTACTGGTATTTCCCCTTCTTGTAGGAGATAGTGTCTCTAGAGTAGCCCTACTACCGTCCTAAAAGAGTTTTGCCATCTTATGTCTTTATTTATAAATTATGCAAGATGTAATTTAGGGTGAACCTGACACTGGCTGTGTATCATTTTGGCATGCTGACTTTGCATCCCCGAGGAGAGAAAATCTGAACCTCTGAATGATATCTTTAAATATGCCAGGAACCCACTATTGTGGGACCTAGCATAGCACAGCTTGGCACACACACGACCAGTTGCAAAGCAAGAGATACCGTATCTGCAGGGAGCGTTCCATCCACAGCAGTGATCTTAAAGGTCTAGCGGTGCCTGCAGGCACATTTTTCTATTTCTTTCTCTAATGTCAAGTATTACTCCCGGGTTTGACAGTAGGAGAACATCTAGGAACCTCCTCCATGGTAGGAAGTTAACAGGGAAGCCGGTTTCAATGGAACATATGGAGATTTTTACACCTCAGAACTTTCTAAAAGGAGAGTAAACTAACTGCCTTACAAGAACGGAAATTTGCCCTCAGAAAAAAAGGAAAGAAAGCTACTTGTTAGTTTTTGGTGGTGATTTGGGAAGGAAGGAACACGATGACCCCTGCATGCTATTCTGATTGTGAAAATTATGATGTCATTCTTCTTGATGGCTCAGAGGAATACAATGAGTATGAATGGATGCAGCACACAGCGTGGGGGTTCTTAGGGTCTGCCTGATGAGCTCAGGTGTGTTTTCCTCTAGTGTGCTGCTGCCTCGCTCTTCGTTTGTCTCCCTCTCCCCTTAATCTTGTTTGCAGCCCTGCCGAGGCTGGTGAGCTGACAAATTCTGCAATGTCCCTTAATCGGAAAACTCCCTGGAGAACAGGGAGCTATTCTGCATTTTTGTGCATAAGATAGCATTTTGTGCAAAGAATGCCTGAAGCGTGGCGCTCCCTGAAAGTCTGGTGAGCAGATGATGAGAGTTTCTGAGGGAGAGATTCCCACTCTTTATATGTCACCTCTTTAAAAGTCTCCCTGCCCTGCCCATTCACCCAAGCCCCAAGCTCCACAGGCTCCTTGTCCTGCTCCAAGCAGAATCTTGCACTATTCTTCTCTGAAGTTTTAACTCTCTCCTCCCTGACTGCCAAATGCTAACTCAGCAGCAAGGCTTTGACTCTGGTTTCTCCCCTGAGATGCTTTCCTTATGAGAATTAGCTACTCCTCTTCCAATGCTCTTCAGTTGTGTAATATTTTTTTATTACAGAATTTTCATATTTTATCATACCTATTGTTTCCATGTATTTCCCCAGCCAATTCTGAGAACTTCCTGGGGATAGGGAGCCCAGGCCCAGTATAATCGCAGCAAGCAGTAGTTGCTCAGTAAACACTGGGTGGCTGAGGACTGGTGGGCAAATTTGATGTCTCTTCTGTGCCTTGGGGCTTCCTCTCTGCATTCTTTCTCTGTTCTCAAGTAACAACTTCACTCTAAATCTAAAAATTTGACACCCATATAGCTATAATTTTAGGCCAGGTAAACTATGAAGTTTGCTGGTGGTACATATAGATACATCCCCACACATCCCAAAACATCCCTATTAGATTTTTTTTTTTTTTTTGAGACAGGGTCTCACTTTGTAGTTCAGGCTGGCCCTGAGCTCACTATGTAGCCTAGGCAAGCTTCGAACTCAGCAATCCTCCTGTCTCTGCCTCCTGAGTGCTGGGATGACAGGCGTGAGCCACCACGCCTGGCATTGTGGTATGTGGTATTGATTGGTGGTGGGCGTGAGTCACCACGCCCAGCATTATATGTGGTTACCGGGGATCGAACTCAGGACCTTGCGCTTGCGAGGCAGGCACTGGAACCACTGAGCTAAATCTCCGGCCCTCCCCTAGATTTTTAATATTTTACATTTGGACAAATTTTCAGAAAATCATTTGTTATCACACAACAGATCATATTTTTATGAGATAAATATGCTATAATAGAGCCAGTTTTTAAAAATTAAGACTATCAGTAGAATTGGATTAATTAGATAAGTTAGTATCCAACAGACAGCTTCAGGCTGCAAATTCAAATTAATCCACAACTACAGAGAAAATGTGTCCACTGTATACTAAGTTGTCAGTTTCCTTAATACGTGAGGCTATTACATGTGGGGTACCACACGCGCTGTGGTCCAGGATGCAAAGAGGACACCTTCCCATCATCACCATCAAATTGCTTCAGATATTATGATCAAAGAACAGTGTAACTCTCAATTATGGAAAAACAGTTATTAGTAGGAGCTTGTCCATTTTCACTAAGAAAAGGAAATTATAAAGGTAACCTTAGAAACTCAGTCAAAAAGAATAGCTTTGCTAATTAGTTGCAAGGGTTTTCTCATACTGAATGTGACTATGGATTTTATACCCGTACTCATGCCTTATTGACTCAGCGATAAAAATTCAGGAGAGAGCTTTTGGAATTTAAAATCTTGATGGCTATTTTATTATAGGAAGAAAGACCAGGTAAAGAGAGTTTGCACCACTGCAGAGCTCAGCAGGGCTCACCCTGCTCACTTCTTCAGTTTTCCTGAGCTGAGAGATTGGTGTCCCCCAAAACTGGTGTTACTATTTAGGGATCTGAAAGATGATTCCATGTCACTAAGGCCAATGGAAAAAAATAAAATATTTCTCCTTTATCATCAACTACTCACTTCTAACCACAAATATATAGTGACATAAGACATGTCTAATTATATCAGGGAACAGTTTTCAAAATGAAAATTATTAAAATTCAGTGTGTTTTTGTTTAAAAAACTGAACTTTTAGAGTGCTTATAAAAGGAACTAGTGGTTCTTAGATGAAAAGAAATAAAATGCTAAAATATACAGTGTACATGAATAGTAACAGCAAACTATATAAATAATTTCTTACAAGTGGAGTTAAATTGTTGTTTCTCATTTTGACTTTTTCACTAACATTTTTAAAAACTGAGCTATAAATTGCTTTTTTACAACTTGAAGTCATTTACACTGAAAAGAGAAAATATCTCATAGATGAAAAGTAGTCTTTAACATTATTGGTTTGGCAAATTTATGAAGTGGTTGATTAAAGTTCAGAATGAATTTTTCCAAGTATGTAACATTTTACATGAGACTGGTCTGCAAGTCTGCCCTCAGAAACATTTTAAAACTGGACTATATAAAAAATATTACTAGGGGGTCAGAGATGTAGCTTATTAGTGCCACATACCTACCTGGCAAATGCAAAGTCCTGGGTTCAATTCTTGGTACAGCAAAAAAAACCCAAAACAAAACAAAACTAAAAGAACTAAGTACTGCAATATTATGCAAAAATAATTATATCCTTATATATATATATATAGTATATTGTGTTTTCAAAATTCATCTATATCCAAACTAACCCTTTAAATTTCCTGACTACAAACATTTGAATAAGTGTATCCTAAGGGAGATGGAATCTTTTCCTTTCTTGTATCACAGTCGTGCTAGTATTCTCAGTAGAAACTTTGGTCTTTGCAAGATCAAAGGCTCAGCACTTGTTTATCACAATGTTTTTGGTACAAATGAATCTCGGTTTCATGCGGAGTGCACTCAGGATGTCTACTGCACATTGTGAGATGAGGTTTCTTTCCACATTACATTCTTGCACCTGACCTTTAGCCTTCACTCTCTTATGTGAATTTTTTATTGGAACATTTTCTTGGTACATTATATATACACTTCACAATTACACTCCACATTGAGAATTTTTACCAGTATATGACACAATTTAATTCTCGTTTTCCCTTCCCCTACCCACCACCCCCACCCCTATTTACATAAGCTTTGTTTCCTTTTTTTACCATCAATTTTTTATTTCTTCATTTTTTACCCCTAAATCCCATTTTCCTTTGAATATTTACTATTTCACAATATCGATCATGCATTCTAGAATACATTTACAACTTCAGTTTCTCATATCAGAGAAAAGATACAATATGTACACATCTGTGACCTATTTTACTTCTTATGTGAATTTTTAAATAAAAGTCTCTGGACTACATTATCACTGCATTATAGGGTTGAATAGAATCCATCCCCTCAAAGAACCCCTACCACTCTTTCACAGACAGATTTCCTATTTCTTGGCTGAGTAGACACAGTTTTGCTGGATTATTAAGCAGTTCATGGCACTGATCCCAAAATGGAATGGAATGGACTGAGTCATTAAACAATAGGTCCTACTAATGAGTCTTTGTAAGTAAGGAAGTTCTTATAACCACAGAGCCACCTGCAGATGGAAAATTGCTGTTTTCTTATTCAATAATGTCTTAAACCCAATTCTAAATACTAGTATTTGTACAATGAGGCTGTGTTATTTAACATAGACTTAACTAGTCATAATACTCCTAATTTTAGTGATAGAGTTATTCACTCGGCCAGAAAAAAGCAATTTGCCACCTGCTTTATACCTGTTCTTAAAAATATTTTCCACAATGGAAGTCATTTCACAACTCCAATATTATTAAAGTAACTTTCATCCATTGGAACATACACCCTAAAATCTTTTTAATAATCTCATCCCTTTCTGTGAACCACAAAACCCTTCTGAAATTTAAATCAAAATGAGATGATATGAGAATGGCTTGCTTTTCTGGTACAGGATTTTGTCTGGGCTACAAGAGAAGCTAACGTTTGTTCTAGGTAGGTTCTGTGTCAGTCAGAGGCTAATGGATTAAATAAGGCAGGCAGTTATTATTATTATTTCCATGTTATACAAGAGCACATGAGTCACTTTTTGGAGGAAAAATACCAGGTGAATGACAGAACTGAAATTTTACCCAAATCCAACTGATTAAATGAAATTACAGACATGCATCTCTCTATGTGAAGAACACATACCAGGAAAATGAGTTGTGAAGTGACTTAATCACTGTGCAAACATCAGAGTATAGTCATATAAATGGAGATGGCAGCCTACTGTCCTGCTAGACTACAGCATAGAGTCTATTGCTCCTAGGGCATAGTACTGTACAGCATGTTACTGTGCTAACTGCCTCAAGTGATTCTAGTGCAATGGTAAGCATTTGAATATCTAAACATAGGTGGTAACATCATTAGGGACAAGGAATTTAGCTCTATTAAAATAATTTATAATGGCATTACTATCTTATATGCATCCATTATGGACAGAAATATTATTAACTGGCACTTGAATATATTCAACAGAGGGAACAAAAATGCCAGTTATTTCCTATGGGTTAAGAGTTGCCCATTTAGATCTTTGTGCCCTGAAGCAGCCTGAGAAGTAGAAACAGAGAACGCTCAGGTTCCTGCAACTTAATGGGGGGCAGGAGAGGAGCACAGAATCATTAACAGGTATTGGTTTCTTGATAAACTATCTCCACTTTCTCCCTTATTTTCAGAGGGAAACATTTAACTTAGAAGCCAATGGAATTTGTTCACTTCTTCAGTGAGGCTGTGAGAAATGCGGACCCTTTTATCCCCAAAGATTTGTGGGAAACCTCTCCTTATGAGGCACTTTCCACTTGTGGCTGAGGCTTTGCTCTCTCTCCTGGCACACACACAGTAGCTCTTCCACAAACCACATCACCCCAGATGACATAAACCAATCAGATACTGCCAAACACTATATCCCTGATTGTCCAATCACATCCCGCCCCATTGTTCACTAACCCCCAAGCCACCCTATAAAAAGACCCGTAACTTCCACAATAAAAGAGAAGCTTCCCTCCTTCTATATGATATTTGTATGTCGTGCCTTCACATCCCGCTCATCCTCCCAAGGTCTCTAGACAACAACGACAACCACTAAAGGGGAAATTGGTACCTTTTCTTTGAAGATTCATTTATATTTTCAAACAAGAAATACTAGTCTGTTGGGCTCATTTATATTTGAGGTATGACCTGGTTTTGAGGTCAGACTGGGTGACTCTGAGTCAGGATGGTGATAATTGAACAACAAAGACATGACTTCAAATTGGGAAACTAAACCTGAGAACATAGAAACCTACAGACCCATCAATGGTTATAATTTTCCAGTTTAGATAATGACAGAGTAGTTATGTATTGCACTCATAATATTTTGCTCAATACACCTTAGTAAGAAGATACATAATTAAAGGGTAACTATGCAAATCTTTAGTTTAAAGTACATGTTTCCTTATTTAACAAGGAGACATATGAGTCACCATATCACAAAATTAGTCATGACTGAAAGTCTAGCTTTGAATAATTATATTCATGATAAAAATAATGATATTACCATAATATAAATCTGCTCAGGAAAGGACATTACTCACATAATTTTATAGAGCAAAGAAATCAATGATGCAATAGATGTTTCTCAGTTACTTCTTCAGATGGCAATGTAATTTTTCTTAAATATGTTGAGCCTTAAAAAATTCATGCCTAGTGAGAGCCTTCTACTTTTAATTTTGCTCCAAGAGAAAAAATTCTCTTCACGAGTGTTATTTCTTGTACAGTAAACATTCAGATATGGTTTTGGTTAACATTAACTATGTGATTAATACAAGTAGATGCCAAGCTCAGGCTAATATTAATATTTAGAATTACGACTTTCATTAAAAGAGTCATATTAATTTTCAAGTTATTTTTTGTGAAGGGGTTATGAAATAATCTATTTGTTACTAATACTGAGAGCTTTGCTAGTTCTCAGAGTTTAATTAAAATACTAAGTGATGTATATCATTTATAAAAACACACACACACATAGTCATGTAATCTCAGAGTCACAGAAAGCTGTGTTACAGTCTATATATTTCACTAATTAGCTGCCTGACCTACTAGAATTGAACAATTTCTGTAAAACATAAACACTGCTCCTTAAATCTGTAGAGTCCAGAAAGAGGTTACTGACTTACTGGTAGTTATCATCACCTATACACAATTGCCAAAACTCTGCTCTGAACCAGTTTGGGCCGGTTAGATCCAGATTGAACCAGTCTAAACCAGTTTGAACCGGTCCAAACCAGTTTGGTTTGGTCTGAACCAGTCTGAGCTGGTTTGAAAAAGTCTAAAACAGTTTGAACCAGTTTAAAACAAGTTGAATGGGTCTAAACCAGTTTGAAACGGTTTGTTCTGCTCTGAACCAGTCTGAGCTGGTTTCATACATTTTGAACCAGTCTAAACCAGTTTGAACTGGTCTAAACCAGTTTGAGCCAGTTTGGTCTGGTCTGAGCAAGTGTGATCCGGTTTGAACCGGTCTAAACCAGTTTGAACTGCTCTCAACCACTTTGAACCGGTATAAACCAGTTTGAAATGGTTTGATCTGGTTTGAACTGGTCTAAACCAGATTGAGTAAATCTAAAGTGGTTTGAACCAGTCTAAAGCTGAGCTGGTCTAAACCGGTTTGAATTGATCTAAACAGGTTTGATCCGACTTGAACCGGTCTAAACTAGTTTGAAATAGTCTAAATGGGTTTCAGCCGGTTTGATCCAGTTTGAACTGGTCAAAAAAAAGTTTGATGCGGTTTGATCGGGTTTAAAGAGTCTAAACCAGTTTGAAAGACTTTAAGTCAGTTTGAACCAGTCTAGACAGGATTGAGCTGGTTTCATCTGGTTTGAAACAGTTTAAACCAGTTTGAACCTGTCTAAAATACTGAACCACTTTGTTCCGGTCTGAACCAGTTTGAACTGGTCTAAACCGGTTTGATCTGGTTTGAAATGTTCTAAACCAGTTTCAACTGGTCTAAACTGCTTTGATACAGTTTGAACCAGTCTAAACAAGTTTGAAATGGTCTAAACCGGTTTGATCAGGTTTGAACCGGTCTGAACCAGTTTGATAGGGTTTGGTCTGGTCTAAAACAGTTTGATCCAGTTTGAACCGGTTTGAACCAGTTTGAAAAGGTTTGTTCTGGTTGGAACCAGTCTAAACTAGTTTGAACAGGTCTAAACCGGTTTGAGCTGTTTTGAAATGGTCTAAACCAGTTTGAACCAGTTTAATCCAGTTTGAATCGGTCAAAACCAGTTTGTACCAGTGTGAAAACATAAAAACCGGTTTGATCCACTTTGAACTGGTCTAAACCAGTTTGATCCAGCTTGAAGCAGTTTAATCTAGTTTGAACCGGTTTGAACTGGTCTAAACTGGGTTAAACAGGTTTAATTCAGCTTAAAAAGGATTGAAGAAGTCAAAACCAGTTTGAACCGGTTTAAGCCAGTTTGAGATGGTCGAAACCAGTTTCAACCAGTTTGAACCACTCTAAACCAGTTTGAACAAGTAAAAACCGGTTTCATCAGGTTTGAACCAGTCTAAACCAGTTCGAACTGGATTGAACTGGTTTAATCCAGTTTGAACTGGTCAAAACCAGTTTGTGCCGGTTTGAACTGGTCTAAACCAGTTTGAAACAAACAAAACTGAGTGAACCAGTTTAATCCAGTTTGAACCTGTCTGAAGTGGTCAAAACTGGTTTGATCCAGCTTGAACTGGTTCAATCCAGTTTGAACCAGTTTAAACCAATTTGAACTGGTCTAAACCAGGTTAAACCGGCTTAAACCAGCCTGAAAATGTTTGAACAGGTCAAAACCAGTTTGAACCGGTTTAAGCCAGTTTGAACCAGTCAAAACCAGTTTCGGTCTAAACCAGTTTGAACCAGTGAAAACTGGTTTGATCCAGTTTGACCAGTCTAAACCGGTTGGAACTGGGATGAGCCGGTTTAATCCAGTTTGAGCCATTTTCATCCGGTTTGAACTGGTCTAAAATGGTTTGGGCCAGTTTGAAACTGTTTGAGCCAGTTTGAACCTATTTAATCCAGTTTGAACGTGTCAAAACTGGTTTGAGGTGGTTTGATCTGGTTTGAACTGGTCTAAACCGGTTTGAGCTGGTTTAATCCAATTTGAACCGTTTGATCCAGTTTGAACCAGTTTAAACCGGTTTAAGCTGGTTTGAACTGGTCAAAGCCGGTTTAATCCAGTTTGAACCAGTTTGAACTGGCCAAAACGGTTTGAACCATTTAATCCGGTTTGAACCATTTTGATCTGGTTTGAATGGGCCTGAACAGGTCAAAACTGGATTGATCTGGTTCAAACCGGTTGAAAACAGTCAAAACTGGTTTGAATTGGTTTAATCTAGTTTGAACCAGTCTAAACCAGTTTGATTCCGTCTGAACTGGTCTAAAACAGTTTGAAACAGTTTAATCCAGTTTGAACAAGTCTAAAGCAGTTTGAACCAGTCTATAAAAGTTTGAAACGTTTTGAACCAGGCTAAACCGGTTTGAACCAGTCTAAAGCAGTTGGAACCAGTCAAAACGGGTTTGAACAATTTAATCCAGTTTGATCTGGTTTGAAACGGTATAAACCAGTTTGAGCCGGTTCAGTCCATTTTCAACCTTTTTAATCCAGTTTGAACCAGTTTGTACTGGCCTGGACCAGTGTGTACTGGTCAAAACCGGCTTGATACAGTTTGAAATGGCATAAACCTTTTGGAAACAGTCAAAACCGGTTTGAACCAGTTTAACACAGTTTGAATAAGTTAGAAATGATCTAAACCAGTCTGAAGCAGTTTGAAGCCAACCAAACCAGTTTCAACTGGTTTAATCCAGTTGGAACTGGTTTCATCTGGTTTGAACCAGTCAAAAGCAGTTTGAACTGGTCTATAAAATTTTGAACCATTTTAAGCCGGGTGTGGTGGCTCATGCCTGTAATCCCAGCACTAGGGAGGCAGAGACAGGAGGATTGCTGAGTTCGAGGTTTGCCTGGGCTACATAGTGAGCTCAGGGCCAGCCTGGACTGCAAAGTGAGACCCTGTCTCAAAAAAAAAATTTTTTTTTGAACCATTTTGAACCGGGCTAAACCAGTTTGAACTGGTATATACTGGTCTGAACCAGTTTGAACCTGTCTAAAGCAGTTTGAAATGTTTTAATCCAGTTTGAGCCAGTCAAGATGGTTTTAACTGGTTTGAACTGGTCTAAACCGGTTTGATCTGGTTTAATCCAGTTTGAACAGGTTTAATACAGTTTGACCTGTCTGAATTGGTCAAAACAGGTTTGATCCGGTTTGAACCAAGTTGAACCAGTTTGAACCGGTTTCATCAAGTTTCAACTGGTCAAAACCAGTTTGAACCAATGTGTACCAGTTTGACCTTGTCTAAGAAGGTTTGAAACCATCGAAATCTGTTTGAACAAGTTTAATCCAGTTTGAACCGGTTTGATCTGGTCTAAACCGGTCTGAACCAGTTTGAACCGTCAAAACCAGTTTACTCCAGTTTGAACTGGTTTAGTTCAGTTTGAACCAGTCTAAAACAGTTTGAACTAGTTTGTACTGGTCTGAACCAGTATAAATCAGTGTGAACCGGTATGAACTGGTCAAAACCAGATTGAACTGGTTTAATCCAGTTTGAAGAGGTTTGAACTGGTCTAATTTGGTTGGCTCCGGTTTGAACCATTCAAAACCAGTTTAATGCACTTTGAACTGGTTTAATGCACTTTAAACCGGTTTAATCCACTTTGAACCAGTTTGATCTTGTTTGATGCGGTCAAAACCAGTTTGAGTAGGTTTAATACAGTTTGAACCTGTTTGATCTGGTTTGAACCAGTCAAAATCAGTTTGAGCCGGTGTGAACCGGAGTGAACCGGTCAAAACAGGTTTGATCTGATAAGAACCAGTCTAAACCTGTTTGAGCTGGTTTGATCCGGTTTGATTTGGTTTGAACTGGTTCGATCCGGTCAAAAATTTTTGAGCTGGTTAAGTCCAGTTTGAACCGGTTTGAACCTGTTGATCTGGTTTGAACCAGTTTGAACCTATTTAATTGGCTTTGAACACGTGAAAACCAGTTTGAGTTGTTTGGATCTGGTTTGAACTGGACTAAACCAGTTTGAGCCCCCTTTAATCCAGTTTCAACTGGTTTGATCCAGTTTAAAGCAGTCAAAACCGGTTTGATCTGGTTTTAACTGCTGTGATCCGGTCTAAACCAGTTTGATCCAGTTTGAACCACTCTAAACTGGTATGAGCTGGTTTGAACCAGTCAAAACCTGTTTAAGGTTTGATCTGGTTTGAAATTATCAAAACCGGTTTGATCCGGTTTAATCCAGTTGAACCGGTTTAGTTTGCACTAATTTGAACTGGTCTAAACCGGTTTAGCTGGATTGAGCCCGTTTGAACAGGTCAAAACCGGTTTGAGCCTGTTTAATCCTGGTTGAACTGCTTTGAACCTGTTTAATCCGGTTTTAACCAGCCAAAATGGGTTTGAGCCTGTTTAATACAATTTGAACCGGTTAGATCCAGTTTGAACCAGTAAAAACCAGTTTGAGCCAGTTTAATCCAGTTTGACCTGGTTTGATCCAGTTTGAACTGGTTTAATCCGGTTTGATCTGGTCAAAACCAGTTTGAGCTGGTGGGAACTGGTCTAAGCCGGTTTGAGCCAGTTTGAGTCTGTTGGATCCGGTTTCATCTGGTTTGAACTGGTTTGATCTGGTCAAAAGTGTTTTGAGCTGTTTAACTCCAGTTTGAACCGCTTTGATCTGGCTTGAACTGATCTAAACCGGTTTGAGCCATTTTGAGCTGGTTTGAACCAGTCAAAACCCATTTGAGGCGGTTTGATCCAGTTTGAAATGGTCAAAACTGTTTTGAGCTGGTTTAATCTAATTTGAACCAGTTTGAACTGGCCAAAACCAATTTGAGCTGGTTTAATCCCATTTGAACCGGCTTGAACTGGTTTAATCTTGTTTGAACAAGTCTAAACTGGTTTGAGCCAGTTTAATCCAGTTTGAATCGGTTTGAACCGGTCTAAACTGGCTTGAGCCGATTTGAACCTGTCCAAGCCAGTTTGATGCAGTTTGTTCCAGTTTGAACAGGTCAAAACCGGTTTGAGCTGGTTTAATCCGGCTTGGACCACTTTAATCTGGTTCGAACCGGTTTGAGCCAGTTTGATCCAGTTTGAACCGGTTTGTACCTGTTTAATCTGGTGTGACCCAGTCAAAACCGTTTTGAGCCAGTTTAATCCAGTTTGAACCAGTTTGATCCCATCAAAACCGGTTTGAGCCGGTTCAATCCTGCTTGAACCGATTTGATCCAGTTTGAACCCATTTGATCCTGTTTGAACCAGTCAAAACCGGTTTGAGCCAGTTTAATCCAGCTTGAACCAGTTTGATCCGTTTTGAGCTGGTCAAAACCGGTTTGAGCCGGTTTAACCCTGTTTTAACCGGTCTAAATCAGTTTCATCCAGTTTGAACCTGTCAAAACCGGTTTGAACCAGTTTGGTCTTGTCTGAACTGGTTTGAGCTGGTTTAAACCATTCCCAATCAGTTTAAGCCTGTCTAAACCTATTTGAGCCAGTCCAAGCTGGTTTAAACTGTTCTAAACTAGTTTGAACTGGTCTAAGTCCGTTTGTACCAATGTAAACCTATTTAAGCCCATCTAAACCAGTTTTAACTGGTCTAAACCAGTTTGATCTGGTTTGAACCATTTTGAGTCAGTCAAAACCAGTTTGACTGGTCAGATTTGAATCAGTTTGAACCAGTCAACACCAGTTTTGACCGATCTGAACAGGTTTGGACTGGTTGAAACCAATTTGAACTGCTGTGAACTAGTTTGAACTGGTCTATACTGGTTTGATCTGGTTTGAACCAATTTGAAACCTCCTAAACCAGTTTGAACCTGTTTGATCTGGTCTGATTTAGTCTAAGGTGGTTTGAATCATTGTAACTGTGTTTAAATCATTCTCATGTTTATTCAGAAAGAAATATGAATGGCTTATTGAGTCCTCTAGCTGAAATTATCTAGTCAGGTAATTGCTCTAAGACATAATGAATTGTAAAAATTAGTTAACCCAACAAACGTAGGCTCTTGGGCCTAACAGGGATGGTGAGAATATTTCAAAGCCTCAGTAAGAATTCTTGTTTTGAAAATGTACCAAAAGGCATAGCCTCCCTAGTGAACAGCCACCTTTGCAGTGCAAAGGTCCTCATAGGATGATTTAATTTCTTTCTGGCTTACCAACTAATTTAAAGATCTTTGTCAAAGAACAAATATGGAGAGAGGGAAATAATACAAATATTTCAAGCCCTTCAAGTTAAATGTTATCACGTACATATAAAATGAAAGATAATGATCAAGTTAAATGTCAGTTCATTAAATATTATTTAGCTAAGTTAATCAGATTAAATATTGATAAAAATGATTCTCAAATTAATTTCACTAAAGACAATAGGAAGGCAACCCACTGTACTACACTTCCAACTGTCAGTATCATACTTGGGAATGCAAGATCTATTCTTGGCTTCAACTTATTGAGCCTGTGGGTACTTCAACAATATTTTTAACCTAGCCATGAGATTCCAGATAAGTCACCTTCATCTTTGACTCTTGGTTTATACCTCTGAGAACTGGCAGGTTAGGTTTCCATAAAATTCTAACTTTCTCTATTCTGTTTTGTATTAAGAAAATCTACATTATGCAGTTCCAATGGAGAAGTCCTCCCTGAAGTTTTCCAACCCAGCAGACTAATTATAGAGCAAGCAGCCCATGGTTTCAGCCCATGGTTGGCTGGCTTGGAGGCAGAAACAGCATCACTGAGAGGCCTGGCCAAGGAAAAGGTACTCAAGCCACAGCAGCCCAAAAAGCACAGAGAGATAGAAGGAGTGAGACAAGAATATACCTTTCTAGGTCACACCTGAGTGACTCACTTCCGACCAGGTTTTACCTCCTACCAGCACATTTAGCTATTTGGGTGAACCTTCTGATGACTATAGTCCCCCTGTGATTCAATCACATCCAGAAGTTTCACTTCTGAACACATGAGCCTTCTGGGGAACATTCTAGATCTCAGACATAACATTTGCATTCCACATAAATATACCAAAGCTCTTGACTTTGTAAAAATTGTAGTCAGGTCTATTTGGAACTGCCAAATTAGAATAAAAATGAATATTAAGAACCAGAATCTATAAGTCTTTGCCTAATAAATGCATAACTGGATTTAGAGTTTCTGACACATTGAGGCTGAGTGCTAAGTCACCAGACTATCTGGCTGTAGGACAGTTAAGCAAAGAGCAGCTCTCTACCTGGGCAGAGAGAGCATTTATAGTAATGTCCTGCTGGGCAGTCACATGCAGAAATAAAAGCCATAGTTGACCCAGGGTCAGAAGCTAAAAAGATTTGGAAAATACTTGGGTTGTGAGAACACCTGAATGAAATTTGCTTCTGATGAAAATAATGTCTGTGAAGCAACAAGCCAAAGGTGAAAAAAAGCCAAATGGCTAGAGAATTGAGGTGTGTGAGGTAGACTTCAGTGAAGAAAGCCTTTACCTTAGGCTGAAAAGAGTAGCTGTATGGCATTTCATTTATGAATTCCTCCTTTTTGGAATGGCCAGAAAAAGCTGACTGAAAATATTCCTGACACATCACTTGATCGTACTAACCAGGGTTATCACTGTGACCAGATTCCATTTATGTCAATTTGATCTTTTCAAAATGTCTGTCTTGAAAATTAGCCCTTGATATATGTGTTCATCAAATATTGGTGCCTCAGAGACAACTCACACCTATATGTTGGATTATATTTACTTAATTAAATGCACTCTGTAATAGATCCCAAATGTTTGGAATAAATTGCATAGAAATAAGATGCCCAGCTCCTTGCCAGGCTGTGCATGAGGCTACTCTGTGTGTCCTCTGCACCATTTTTCAGTGGACAATCACTTTGATGGTGGATCACAGCCACACACTCAGGACACTGGTGCTGGAAAGCCTTCCTCCCCACTGGCTCACTGGCTCACTGGCTCATGTTACAGAGAACACCCTGTCATTTGTTTTAGTTTTAGTTTTAGTTTTTTGGCTTTTTGAGGTCTGTTTGTTTGAGACAGGATTTTGCATTGTAGTGCAGGCTGGCCCTGAGCTCACTAGTAGCCCAGGCAAGTTTCAAATTCATAGCAATCCTCCTGCCTCTGCCTCCCAGGTGCTGGGATAACAGGCATCAGCCACCCTGCCTATCAATATACTGTCATTTGCCAAGAAAAAATAACACTCAGATTCAAGAATCATCAGGAGAAGTGATGTGCTCACTAGAATTCAAAAGTTGAAAGGGCCAGAGAGTTAAACCCTGCCTCTATACTTCATTATAAAAGAGTCTCACTTTTCTTGTCTATTTGTGCATCAGCCTGTAAAATCTTGACCTTGTCAGAATACTGGCTAAGCGTCAGGTGTGTAACTTATCATTGCTCCTAAGGTGAATGGAGAACATGGCTTCTGCCTCATCCCAGCTTTTACACATGCTGGAGACAGTGGTTCCTGTCCATTTCCTCACTGGAACTCAGTCCACATGTGGTGCAACAGAAGAATAGAAAACAGCTATTACATCTCTTGCTCTCTGCCATGCATTATTTTAGCTTTCCTCAATCATATTCTCATTTCATTTTTATAACATGTCTGCAAGGAAGGCATGAGGGATTATCTCCGGTTTGAAAGTGATGAAAATGAACTGTTTCAGTCTGAAACCTCCACAAAGCAGAAACTCAGTTGGAGCTAAAACTTCAGTGACCTGACAGAGGGAGATTCCTGGGTGAAAGGGAGATGAGCGGGAGCTGGACAGTTGGGAGAACGAGGCTGGACCATCACTCAGGACTGAGCATGGTGAAGGGGAGAGAAGAACACACCGCAGAGTGCTGTGGAGTCACAGGAAGGTTGCAGGTGGATCATCTCAGAGTCCTTGAGCCAACATGGCTGGCCATGATGCCCATTGTCTCCTAGGGATGGGTCTGCATTCATATTCCTGTGATGAGGTTAATGGCAGGACTCTGAGTCCATCATCTGCTCCGGGGTCTCCAATTTAATCTACAGATTCTTTTTTTTTTTTTTTTTTGCTTTTTTTTTTTTTTGAGACAGGGTCTTGCTTTGTAGTTCAGGCTGGCCCTGAGCTCACTATGGTGCCCAGGCAAGCCACCGCGAACTCAGCAATCCTCCTGTCTCTGCTTCCCAAGTGCTCAGATTACAGGCGTGAGCCACCACGTCCAGCACTGTGGTATGCAGTGTTGATTGTTGGTGGGCAAGTCTCCACGCCCAGCATTATATGTGGTTACCAGGGATCGAACTCAGGACCTTGCACTTGCGAGGCAGGTGCCAGAACCACTGAGCTAACCCTCCGGCCCTACAGATTCTATCTTTTAAGTTTGTTCCCAATCTTGTAGCTGCTTGGTGGCAAAAAAGTAAGACCTGTTACTTCTAGCCCTGTCTGCAGACATCCATACACATGTGACCAGAAGCTGAGAGAACAGGTAGCTTAGAAACTTTGTACAAACACTGCACATGTCCCGCATCTCCCTTGGGATATCCCAGCCTGCAAAGACTGGTGATGGAAGTTCAGCACTTCAGGGAGCAGGAGAGGGGACTGTCAGGCAGTTCCTTGCTACCTGGCACACTGCTCTTCTACTGCTTTAATAATTTGTTATAAAACAAACAAGTCACCAGAGAAATTGCAGCCAGTGGATAATGGCCTCCTGCTTTGCAATTAAGCTCTGACATTCAGCTGTGCCTCACCAGCCACAGTATATTTCTGCTTCCTGCCCCAATGTTCTCACCCACGAGCATTTTCTTCTAATCAAATTTATTAGCCTTTACAGCAGATCTTGACATTTATTTTCTTTTCAGCCTGGTGGTGCAGGTCTACAGAACAAAATTTCTAAGCTACCATCCTCGCCAGTTTGGCGTTCATATGGCTCACAAAGAAACACAAGAAGGTTTAAATAAAATGTAAAAGCTCCAAACAAACTTTCATGTTGGCAGGAAATGACCCCATGAGGATGGGATTCAGTTTTAAGACAGTCTCATTGAGTGGAAAAGGAAATGGAGACTTGCAAAAGTCCTTTTAATGTCGTACTGAGATTGACTCCTACTGACCCTTTTACCTCAAGGTTCAAGCCCATAAATGTTGCTTTCTGTCATCTTGCCTTGTTGGAGCCTATTGGATCTCTCAGTCCAGGCCAACTGCCCTGTGACTTCGAGATCGTGTTTGTGCTCTTTGATCAGAAAACACTATTTCAGGGAGCACCTGCATTGCACTGGTGAGCTCAGAATCATTCCAGCTCTAGTTATCCAGGGGAATAGCTACTTCCCTAGCAACCCAGAGGCTTAAAGCTCTACACCACCTGCAAAGTTTTCCCCGGAGAGGAAAGGCAAAGGCTACCTCCCACATATGTGCTGTGCTGGAAGTGTCTCTGCAAGATGGAAGAGGCTGAGCTTTGAAGGCCTCCATTCCTTCCTCTGTAAACCAAGGACAGTAGACTGGATGATACTGTGGAGCCTTTTCAGATTGGAGAGACTGTTTTTTGTGATGACCAGGTTCAGAAGCCAGCAGCCCAGACCATTCTCCCCCACATCACCACATTCTTGGCTCTTGTAATAAGCCATTTTGAGCATTCACCTCCTTCTCCTCCCTGGTGTATGGTCTAGCAGCTGTTATCTGCTTTCACCAGCTCCCAGCTGCCCTCCTTATATATAATTTTTCTCTCTTCTTCTCCTCTCTATCCTTTCCCCTTCTCCTGTTTCCCTGCTTCCCTCTGTCCTTACTCCTCTGTAAACCAGACTTACCCTTTGTTTACCCTAGAGACCCATGTTTCTCTTGATCTGTACTTTCTATGACAGGGAAAATTTTAAAAAGTTATGCAGATTTTAAAGGATATAGACATATCTTTGCTCAGCACAGAAGGAAAAGCACACCTGTTACAGAGGTGAGAGACTGAGAAGCAATCATTCAGTGAACACCAAGTATATACACACCCAAAAGTATAGAAGGTGTTTACCTTTTCAATAAATTCATGTGCTATTCCTTTAGATTTCAAAAGTAATTTATATCTCTCATGTAGTGCAAACACAGCCAGGTGTATGAAGTGCAGTCAACTGACTTCCTATTCTCTTTCTCTTGAGCTTCTTTAATCAATGACTTGACTGGCTTTGCTGTTTGTACATTGAAGAAATATTTATAGACTGTGCACTGTTGTCAAGGTTGTTCTAGACTCAGCACTGAACAAAACAGAAAGACTCACTTGCTGAAGATTAAATTCATGGCAGTGGGTAAGCAGAAAATTAAGAGCCCTGAAAGATAATTACAAAATATATAAGTACATCGTGTTATCATAATATACCTCATAAATATATACAATTATTAGGTGCTAATTAAGATCTTAAGTGAGTAAAATAAACATTATACCAAAGTTAAGACCTATGGAGAAATAGAGCAGGGAAGGAGAGGGAAGGGACTAAGACACAGGTGTGAACAGGTGAGTGATTTTGTGTAGTGCCACTGAGGAACGTGGTATTCAGAAGGTGCACTTGAAGCGGATGGACTGAGTGAAATCCCCTCTCTCTCTGATTTTCCCTGTGCTCAAATAGTTACTACCTCCATAAATATGCATGGTTTAAATTCTTTTTGCAAAATAGGCTTATATTATAAACATTATTGTGCAACTTGCTTTTCCAATCAAAAAGTAAACTATTGCCAGAGATTTAGCTCAGTAGTGCCTGCGCCTGCCTCGCAAGCTCAAGGTCCTGAGTTCAATCCAAGTAACCACATACAATGCTGGGCGTGGTGACTCACACTCACCAGCAAACAGTGCCAGGCATGGTGGCTCACGCCTGTAATCCCAGCACTTGGGAGGCAGAGACAGGAGGATTGCTGAGTTCAAGGTTTGCCTGGGCTACGTAGTGAGCTCAGGGCCAGTCTGAGCTACAAAGTGAGACCCTCTCTCTCTCTCTCTCCCTCTCAAAAAAAAAAAGGAAACTATCAACATCTCTCAAGGTCAATCTATATGAATCTAGTTCATGCTTTTGAATAGCAGTACAATTCCCAATCCTTTGAGGGCCAGGGGTGTAGCTCAAGTGGTACCACACCTACCTTGGAAGAACAAGGGCCCAAGTTCAATCCCTGGTACCACACACACAAAAAAAGGTTAATTCCTTTGAATGTACCTTAATTCACACAAATTCACACAAATGTTAATGTAAAGTCAAATTATTTGCAGTTTCCATATTCTCTTATTTTCTCTGTAAAAACAAACCATGTGTAAAGCTTTCAGGGTTCCCAACACAACTTGACTAAGAGCTGGATTTTATTATTTCCTTTTAGAAGCAAAAAAAATACATTAAGAATTTCTAAATACATTCAGAATGGCTAAATACATTAAGAATGGCTAAATTGATTTGCACTGAGCCTTTTCATTACTAAATGGAAAAACAAAAATTCAAACTCAGGACAAAATGGTCTCAAACACTCTATTCCTTCTAAAACTTCACCAGATCTCAGAGTTGACAGTAGTTCTCAAGGGATAGAGCAGCAGAATTGTCTCAGGAGAGCAGGAAGAAGAGCCATGGAATTTTGTTCTCATAGAATTAAGTCTTTGCAGTTTAAGAGCTGCCATTTGTTTTGAGACTATACCTAGTCTATGACTTTGACATAAATTTACTTGCTTTGATGAAATATTGTGGCCATAGATGGTACTTTCTAATGAACTTGCTTGGAAAAAGAAAACAATTGCCGTTCAGTTTCCCATACATGCAAATTGTAGTGTTCTGTGGAGCCTTATGACCCCAGAAGTGACATGAAAGTCACTGGTCTAAGCAGCAAAGATCAGCCTTACCACAGCTGTGCCTTTGCCAAGGTGTATCAAGATAAGTTTTCCTGAGTTTGTAAAGCCAATATTGTCATACTTCTCAACTCCACACATATAGTTTTATTTTGCTTACAAGCAGAGCAGTATCTATTCAGTGAAATTGCCCAAAGATGAAAGATTCATCCCAATTTTATGGATGACACAGATGTTTCCATGGTTGGAAAGATCTAAGCAGAGAAGCATTTGAAGTCAAAGACTAACTAACTTATGTTATATAATAATAATGTCAAAAACATTTACCGAACATGAATTATATTCTCAAGTACATATCCGGTAAAGTATATTTAGAAAACTGGTTTTGCTTAATTGCTATTTGATCAAGCTAAGTTTTTACAAATTATTACATATTTAAGCTTCACTTTTAATGTTACAGAAAACATTGACAGTATCTCTAAAGTGAAGGAAACAACTCTTCACTAAGTCTTTAAGTCAGAATTTCACATACACACACATACACATACAGCTAGAATTGTTGGAACTGAGGTGTCAACCATGGAATTAAAAGTACAAGAAAAATGTTTTGAGGAAATAGTCTAACATGTAAGATAACACAATAAACTATTACCCTATATACACATAATAAAATAATGTACTGCTAAAGAAAGAAATCTATAATAATCTGAGCTTGTCTAATCCCTTAGTAGTGGAACAGTTTTCAATTCTATCTGAAAGTCCAGATCCGGTAAAGTATATTTTCACTAAGTGGAAATATTGGAAAACTGTCACACTTTCCATCTGACTTTAACAAACTAATGAATTTCCATCTGATTTCAACAAACTAATGAGTTGAAGAGTTTGTTAAAATCTAAAAAAAAGATCTAGGAAGTGACTGATAATCCAGAGTGTCAATGCCCTTCACACAAACATGATTTCCCCAGAATATAAAAGGGCCAGAATTCATGCTCCTCTGTAATTATAGCAAAGTAAATATCTAAACCACGAATATTTGCAAAGATTCTATAATCTGCTCTGTTAGGTGGAGTCAGTAACGTGTGCTGACTCTGTCACTGCCAAACCAAAGCTCGTTAAAGACAGAGTGAAAACACCATATAAAGCAAGAAAGAAGGAATTAACACTGAAGGCAATTTCCAGAGTCTCCGGGTATCATCACCCGTGTGAAATGAACATTCTTGACTGAGAAGCACATTGATGGCTGCATTTATCCCAGGTACTGAGTAAAAGGTCATCTCTGAAAAAAAGAGTCTACATTGAGAATTTTGAGTATTTGGTAAATAGAGAAACTGAATGGGACACAATTGCTTCCATCTTGTAATATTTGACATTTTGTAAAACAAAATCATTCTGCACCTTTAAGATTTGCTAAGTTTTGAACATTACTAAGACTTTGCCATAAGCCTTGCTTAAATGAGAAACAGACTTATTTTACATACTTATTTAGGGATTGAGATTTTTGTACCAACACATTACTTCTCTCCTTTACAAATCTTTAATTGTAGAGGTATTTGTTACTTCAACATGTTGACCATTTAAGGGACAAGATTTAAGAGAATAGAATTTGAAGAACATTTGATTTTGTGTGCTCAGGTAGAAATGCTATTATTCTAAAGAGAAAACTCTGTCTGCATGATGAATAGCATAAGATAATATATAGATCCTATGCTTCCAAATTACCTCAGACATCCTAAGTAATCTTAGGAAAGTCAATATTTTAGAAGTTTCTAGAAATTTTCAACTTGTTTCAAGAAAATATTCATAACCAGGAGATTTTATCTTTTCTTGGTCTCATAAAAGATATCTTAATGTTTACATAAGGTGTTACATGTGGAAGGTTCTCCATTTATCATAAAATTCAGTGGATTTCTCTACATCTATTAAGAATAAATTGTTATATCAGTTTCTTTTTTCTCATTAGTTACAGGGAAGTCAAAACCTAATTAAAAGTACTGTATATAGGGAGTTAAGTGGTGTATGTAGGGTGGGCAGAAGAATGGGGAAAAATGAGAATTAACTCGTGTCATGCACTGGTATAAACTTTCAATGTTGTCTGTGATCATGACGTGTAAATAAAATGTACCAAGAAAAAATTAATTAAAAAAGTACTAGAGGACTGGAGGGTTAGCTCAGTGGTTCCGGCGCCTGCCTCACAAGCACAAGGTCCTAAGTTTGATCCCCAGTAACCACATACAGCGCTGGGCGTGGAGACTCACGCCCACCAGCAGTCAATACCACATACCACAGTGCCGGGCATGGTGGCTCATGCCTGTAATCCCAGCACTCGGGAGGCAGAGGCAGGAGGACTTCTGAGTTTGAGGCTTGCCTGGGCTACAGAGTGAGCTTAGGGACAGCCTGAACTACAAAGCGAGACCCTGTCTCAAAAGAAAAAAAAGTACTAAAAGCCTTTACAATTTCTCTAGTTTTAAAGACTTATTAGCAGGCATCTTTACATATTTTTGAACTTTGGTCATTGATAGGTAACACAATCTTATCTGAGTAAAGTGGAAACTAGATAAAGTCCACCTAGCTCCACAGTAGAAAAATTTCACAGTGTTAACTACGTACGTTTCAGCATGTTAAAAATACTGTAGTTCCGTAGTGTCACTGTGCATCCATATCACTATAGAAATTAATAAATCTGTGAATATCCAAGGGCCTATAAATGCTAATTCAAATTAAAAAAGAGGCCCTAGCATTAATATTTCTCAAGCTTACTCAGTGATTCTATTACAATAAGAAAAATTAAGAAGTATTATTCTAAAGGTTAGGTGGTATTTCCTGTTGTGAATTTCTTACCAAAAAATAAGGAAGATTCATTTAAGTTCTAGTGTTTTTCTTCACAATCTGAGGTTTATTTCAGGATACATTAATGCTTTGAAAAAACAAAACTTCACCTCTGAAATCTTAGTTTAAAATACATGTGTGTGTGACTTCTGTGTGTCCTTGTGTCCTCCCCAATGAGATAGTTTCTGTATATTTTGCAAAAAAATGGCTTTTATCTTTCCTACTCATCATGTTAATTTAAAAATGACAATAGCAGAAAAAAGATAAACAAGACAAATATACACTCCAATCAAATTTTTCAACATTTAATTAATCAACATAAAAATGACAGGGAATGAAAATTAGGTTTAATTTCAATTTCCGATACTTTATTCTTCCCCAAGTAGGAACAGTGAAATTGAGAATGAGATGAAGGTTTCCATGAATCGGCCTGTAGAGCAGCGATGGTTTGCTCCAGTGGCATGGCATTCCAGACCATCACAAAGGTCTCTTTTTCTTGTTAGTTCAATGCTCGCTTGCAAAGAAAGGTGTTTGTACTTACACATCCCCAGTAGTCACCATTACAGAGCTTAGTAAGACCCACTATGTAGCACAGACCCAACAAGTACTAATTCTATTTAATAAATTGAGTCATTTCTGAGTTGATAAGCAAGTAAATTCATACACTGGGAATTTATCATGATACCAGTAGTTTGAAGTCTGTGATAACCAAAATTTGTCCTTGTGTTTATATAAATTACCCTGCAATAAGAATTAATTTCCTTTCATTGAACACAACTGTTTTGGTGGTGACTGCCATTTTTTAACTCCTCAGATAGGAGCAACTTTGGTTGTTTTCAGAAGAATATATACAACAGAATATAGGTATAAATCTATTAATTCAAAAGCCGTGTCTCATGGGAATATGTAAGAACTCTGAAAATTGCATGCAACTGAACTAGGAAGAGACACAAGTTCATCTTTTCTTCAGCAGCCTTATAGTGTATACAACAGAATGAGGATTTTGTATGTAAATTGATGACCTTGGTGTTTTCCAAGCTGTCACCAGTGATTATACCTTCTTCTTCACTGGGCAAGGGAATGGAAAAAATGAGAATCAAGAAGAATCATGTACCAGTATAAATTCTCAATGTTGAATGTGATCATTATGTACATATAAAATGTACCAACAAAATCAATTTAAAAAAAGAATGTGGACAACTCTTGACCTGTAAGAGCTTACAGTCTGCATTTGGAAGGAGGGAAATAAGATAAACATTGTTTTGTATTTGAACATTTGTTTATATTTCAACAGTAAAAGCTTCAACAATGATGAATTGAGACAATATAATGAAATCCACAACCCAATTCTCTTTATTCATCCTTATTTCTACCCCTACAGCTTTATTGATTGTACCTTTGCTAAATCTAACTTCAAAAGTTAAAAATCTGTAGTTGCTTTAACTGTTCACTTAAATTTCCAATAAAAGGCTATCTTCAATTTTGTATGCAGATGTTTGTTTGTTTTTCTGAGATCTCAGAGTCTGGTAACCTTTTGCTGTCACAGCCTAACAAAAAATAAGAACACTTTGTGGAAAAGTAAACAGTATCCTGAAACTTGGTGCTAGGTGCTATTTATACACTTTCCTTCTATCCTCAGGTAACCAAAGATTTTTTAAATGCAGTGCTCCTTATAGAAAATATGTATAGCATTCCAAATAGTTTTCTATTGATTAATGTAGAGGCCACTAGTTGAGTTGTGGGTGTAAATACTGCCAACAATTGCATGTCTGTTGCAGATTAGCCATAATTCATGAATATCTCACCACTATCTATAATTTGGCATGAAAAATTGAGAAAAGTCAGTTACATTTTGTAGTCCATGATATTTTAAAATCACTTTTGCTCTGTGAGATTTCAAAAGCCATATAAAACTACAACATATGTCCCTTTAAAATCCTAGCAATCTGTCATTTAATTGATTGTTTATAATTTTTAAAGAAAATGGAAATGATTAAAGAATTTTCCATAATACTATATGACACTCCTTTCTAACATTAAAAGAGATGACTTTATAAACATATCAGGACATAGTAGATAACATTTAATTTTATTTTTTCTTGCTTTTGTAATTAAAGTGTAGCGCTAGCACACAACTTAATTATGTGCCTTTTTTTCCCTCTGGAATATCAAATTAGGTGACTGAATTCTTTAGTGTACTGGACATTTGGTCTATAAAAGTGTGTTTAGGAACCAAATTCTCCTGACACTATTCTCAAACTGCTAAGTTGTGCTACCGAACCTGGTGGATGTCTAAATTACACTCAGATCTCCCATGGCCAGAATCATGAAGGATCCTTCAGGGACAGGCCTCATAAGAGGCACACTCAAGGGCCAGAGATTTAGCTCAGTGGTTCTGGCACCTGTCTAGGAAGTGCAAGGTCCCTGGTTTGACCCCCAGTAACTACATAAAACAGTACCAGGAGTGGTGACTCACGCCCACCAGCAATCAGTACCAGATACCACAGTGTAGGACGTGGGTGGTGACTCACACCAGTAATTCCAGCACTGGGGAGGCAGAGGCAGGAGGATTGCTGAGTTCGAGGTTTACCTGGGCTACATAGTGAGCTCAGGGCTAGCCTGGACTACAAAGGGAGACTCTGTCTCCAAAAAAAAAAAGAAAAGAAAAGAAAAGAAACACCCAAATACCCAAACCATCAGGAAAGGGAAGCTCAGAGTCACGTGGTAGTGAGCACAAAAATTTTTCTCTAAATCAGCCAACTCCAAGAAGCATGACAAGAGGGCCAACACCTTATCAGTTTTTGGTTTTCTTTTTTTTTTGAGACAGGGTCTCGCTTTGTAGTTCAGGCTGGCTCTGAGCTCACTATGCAGCCCAGGCAAGCCTCGAACTCAGCAATCCTCCTGTCTCTGCCTCCCGAGTGCTGGGATTACAGGTGTGAGCCACCATGCCCAGCACTGTGGTATGTGATATTGATGGCTGGTGGGTGTGAGTCTCCACGCCCAGCACTGTATGTGGTTACCGGGGATCAAACTCAGGACCTTGCGCTTGCGAGGCAGGTGCCAGAACCACTGAGCTAACCCTCCGGCCCACACCTTATCAGTTTTTAAAAATGTTGAAATTTAATATAGTGCCTCAGCTCAGGAGATATTAAAATCATATTACAAAATAGTTTTTCCTTTTATAATTTAACAAAATTCAACTCATATATAATGTATAGTATGTAAGTACACATAATGTATTTAAGTGTACAATGAATGCCCTTAGATGAGAGTAACAATAGAGGCTGATATATATATATATATATGTATATATATATATATATATATATATATATACATACATACATACACACACACATTTGTATTTTTTTGTGGTACCAGGGGGGTTTTCACTCAGGCCCTGTGTGTCCAAGGTTGTTATGGTACCACTTGAGCTAAATCCCCAGCCACTCACACTCTATATTTTAAAATAAAAATTACCTGAAGCATTGAACAATTAGAATGTAATTTTTAGCTTTTCCAATATTTATAATATGACAGTCCTGATGCATATTCAAATACATCTGTCTGTAATACTTTATATGCCACTGAACACTTTCTCATGCACTTCTTGACTAATTAGACTGATTAATACCATTTATGGGTTCTGTGGTTATGTCACCTCTTAGCAAATAAGGCGATAAGGGTACACCTACTCTTATCTCATCTTATACTCTAAACAACACACCATTTCATAGAATAGCCTGAAAAATTAGGACCATTCTTCACTGTAGGTTTCATGAGAATAACATATGAAATGATCACCAGTCACTTCCAAATGCTGTATTTCTAACATAAAGATCAGGGATCTTTTCAGAATCTGTCATTATCAGTCAGAGTTAACTTGGAAGTATTTTTA
>PVIC010009478.1:0-29958 GCA_004025085.1 Thryonomys swinderianus
TCTCTGTACTATCTCTTACCATTGCACGTGAATATGCAGTTGTCTCAAAAGCTGAAATAGAAAGTAAGACAATCCTCTCAAAACAAAACAATTAACGAGACAATAAAAGAAGTATCAAATGAAGTTTCATATGTTATATAACTACTTTCTTCCATAAACTAAATGGTACACATATGTAGTATCGAGCCACAATATGTGTCTTTTATAAATGGGATCATATGTGACATAAATGAAGGCATTTCAGTACATAAGAAATTACTCGGCAAATTCTCTTGAAATGTCAATAATGTCTTGAGCATGTATGATATTCTAATTACTGTTAGGTGCAACTGAACTATATAATCAAAATTTAATGATTTTTGTCATATTTCTATACTATAAATACAATATTTACTTGATATTGTTTCCATAATTCCTTTCACTTTTGAAATTTAAATTAATTTAACAGTACTGTGTCACTCGCTTTAAATGAAAATAATCCAGAAAAATAAATATATAGCCATTGAAATAAATTTTTTCCCCAATGTCCCCTAAATACTGTACCACCAGTAAAAGATTCATCATGTTTGGAAACACTGTGCTAGATGATGATAATTCAGGTTTTCATAAGTTTAGTTTACTTAAAGACAAGAGAATTTAAATAGATTATAAACTCAGTAAGGACAGAAATTGCTCCAATTTTAAGCTTCCTTTTCTCTCCAAGCGCAGAGCTCTTGGCACATATCAAGTATTCAATGCATGATTAGTGCCAAATCAATGAATGAAGCATATGTTTCTGTACTCACCCTCTAAGCTACTGCTTTGTAGTAGTAGTTAAATAATAACACTTAACCTGTATATGAAAATCTGTTACGTTTGCATCTCCAGTCTTTAGTCATATAGCACTATAGCAATATAATGCATCTAGCGTTTCTGCCGCACTTCAGAGAGTTTGTGTGCAATTCAGGAAGGGCGCTGCACCGCACGCTGAGCGGCAGGGTGAGGCAGTGTGGCAGAGGAGTCAGGAAAGAGGAAATAAATTGAGAAGTAACAATTGGAAGAGCGCCAAGATAACCACACAGTGACATGAGAGCGGAAAGACTAGGTGCAAGATAACGAGGATGGGAAAGTTGTTTCAGTGAAGACATCTCTGATTTATCAATAGTTACTTTCAAACACTGAACTTCTCTAAAATGCGATTCTAAACATTCTTTCTTGGTCTTCTTCCAATGAATCTCACTTCTAAAGCTTAAATCTCAAACCTGTTTTGTTATTGTTGTTGTTGTTTTTTGTTTGTTTGGTTGGTTGGTTTTCTTGTCCAAGCTCTAAGAAACGGCATGATTAATTTTCTGCATCATCTAGGGTGGAGGAAAAGACCCCATCCAAGTGGATGCAGCACAGCATTCTGGACTCATTCAGGATCAGAGATTTATCTGCTAAGAAACCCCTGAATTGCAGAGAGGCCTTAGAAAACAGAAGCAAATCACGGTGGCTGAGTGTCAGCAAGTCAGCGCTTAGCCGGCCTGGCCACTGACAGTTACCTGGATGGTGGGAATTCCTGGCCGTCCTGCCTGAGTTTTAGGGAGAGGAATCACAGAGGCAAACATAAAATATCTATTTTTGCCTATTACTTAGTAGTATTAATCTAAGAGAAGGCTTTACATAGAGTTACTAAGGGAATTCTATCAAGGAGTAAATAAGTAATCACTTATTTCCCTAATTTTCTTACTTACTTATTCATGTACTCATTCACTGATCTCTTTCAAAACTGAGCATCAGAAAAGAGGAAATTTGAGAAGAAAATAAGTTATATATGCTGCTATGAATTAGGAGTTCGGTGAAAGTGATATGGCAAAGCACGGATTCCGCTAATTAAAGTAGACTGAGGGACTCTACCAAGCAGCTGCTCTAACCTCCCGTCTGAGGGGCATCCCGCTCCTCCGCTACCACAGGTACAGGAAGCACATAAGGAATCTTAGCCCACCTTCGAGCCTTTCGTCACAGCGTGGGCTTCAGGACGGGAGACGGTACATGTGGGCACTGCTGGCACCCACAACGGGGCAGTTGGTACATTTGATTTAGCAAGGTCTCCATTTAGTCAGGGGACCGGAAAACCATGAGGTCTTTTCACGCTCTGAAAAGTGCCGGGCATTGTGTTGGGGAAGGGTAATGTAAACCACACGTCGCATCTTCAAGGCCCTCCCTCCAAGTACACGTACCTCTCCTCCCCTGGAAGCTTACGGAAGTCAAACACTCATCTCTTTCCTAAAAGAGCTGAAAAACTAGGACCTAGAGTACATCCTGAAGAATTAGAAATATCATACTTGGTGAGAGGGACCACTGGTTTCCAGTTTTTACAGTTGAATGTGTTTTTTTAACAGAAAAGCCTTCTAGACTTTTCTCCGGTTACTAAAACTACTACATGATTTCTGCACAGCTTTTAGCAACCAGGTGACTTCAGTGATTTCATTCTGTTTCGGTTTCACAGATTTACTGATATGAAAACTATAATGGCCTTTCAGGAGAATAATGCGGTTCTCTGAAAAGAACAGTGGTATAAAACCCCATTTCTGTTTTCTTGTCAAACAGACATCGATGAGTGCTCGGATGGCTTTGTTCAGTGTGACAGCCGTGCCAACTGCGTCAACCTGCCAGGATGGTACCACTGTGAGTGCAGAGACGGCTACCATGACAATGGGATGTTTTCTCCAGGGGGAGAATCATGTGAAGGTCAGTGCAAGGAAAAGGCCCGAGTGCGAGAAGGCCTCTTACGTGGACAGCATGCACTGCGGCGTCAGTAGTGCTTCAGTTAATACTTGAGTCATTAATTCATTACACTCGTTTACAAAAAAGTGATTGGAAATGTATTGGTATCAAGCTTGATATGTCATACTAAGTATGAGAGTGTATTTCTAGATAAAACTTGTGACGCTAAACCAGTTTTCTGTGGACTCTTAACTGTTAAAAGCTGGTTTTAGAATGTAATCTGTATTATCATATATATCTTTGAAAATGGAAACATGCAAAAATCTGAGCAAAAGCAGGTAGAAAGAAAGAGATGAAGGAAACAGGATAAAGGGAAAAATAAGAATAAAAGAAATAGGACTATGATTTCTGAGGAGAATATATATGGCACATGCCATGCTGGGCTCTTCACACATTGCTTGGCTGACAAAGTAAGAAATGTTTCATGAGTGTTAAGTGATGGATGCATAAAATATGGTCGCTGCTTCCGAAAGTTTTTAATATAATAGGAGTAGGAAATTCAATCACATTGCACTATTCTTTGTGATTAACTTTTAATTACTTTCAAGGAATGAACAACAACTTTGCACTTGTGTACTTCAACCAAGGTGCATAATTTTTAGAAACCAAGCAGAGTCCAGTGAATGACTGCCAGGAGAATCATCATCAGCGAGAGAGTCTGCTATCAGAATCCTTGGCACGGCAATGGGAAGCAAAACTCGGGGACTCATTGTCTTCTCATTGGTGTTTACAGCTTTGTGAAGCAGTCATAGTCTGGGTGAAAGGGAGAGTGACGGGGAGCGGATGACACCATTTGTGAAAGCCTTTGAAAATCTGACTTAAGAGACTCGATACACAAATGAGACGGTGTCTCTTATCCTGGGGCTTCAAAGGGTTTTCTTCCAAAGAAAAGTGCAACAGTCTGGGGTGATAGGTACCGAGGCTTCCAGGAGGCTTTACCAGGAGCAGAAGGAGCTATGGGCCTTGAGCACAGAATTCATCTGGTTTTTCACAGAAAAACAGGAATGTGATTATTCTACCAGGGCCTGAAACCTGGCATTTACTAACAGACACTTAACTGCAGGCTGAGGGCTCAGAGTGAATACTCGCAGCCCTACGCAGGATGCCAAGAACCACAGATTGCAGTTTGGAGACAGATCCAACAGTGTGATTTTGCTTTTCCCTGATAAGCTACTTTGCTTGTATTCTGTGGTGCTGTATTAGACTGACATTTTTAGAACTATACACAGAAAAAGAATGACTATAAGCTGACAATAAACACTGGAATCATACAGAATTATACAGGTTACAGGTAAAAATACATCTTCATTTTATCTTCTTTTACCTCATCTTTCCCACCTACTGTCTAAGGATAACTTATGTTAATTTCTTTCTATGCATTTGAATGTGAATACAAAAAAACATACTTCTGCTTTATGTAAAATTCATTACTGCATTCACTATCTTTTAAATATATACCCACAAATCTCAAGTGTGATATATTAGTTATCTATTGACATATGAGAAATTAGCCCCATAAATTAGTAGCTGAAAGCAAAACAAAACAGCACCTCACCTATTGTGTGAGTTAGGAGTCTTTATATAACTTGGGCGAGGGAGTATTCTCCACATATCTCATGAGATTACATCAAAATTTTGACTGGGACCGAGGTATTATTTTGAAGGCTTGGTTGCAGTGGGACTAGGAGAATCATTTTCCAAGGTCTCTCATGTGACCATTGATAGCCCTCAATTCCTTAACATACAGGTCACTGAACACTGCTGTTCAAGACACGAAAGTATGTCTTACTCCCTAGAGTAAACAATCCAAGGGAGAGCTTCAGATGGAGGGATGATCCTTTTATAATTAATATGAAAGCGATGACATATTTTATAAACTAATGTCAAATTAACTGTCCTTCCTTGTCAAAGTTTGTGACCGTGACTGCAAAAGGTTGAAAAATTACTAAGAAGTGAGACTTAGGGCCGGAGGGTTGGCTCAGTGGTTCCGGCGCCTGCCTCGCAAGCACAAGGTCCTGAGTTCTATCCCCGGTAACCACATATAATGCTGGGCGTGGTGACTCACTCCCACCAACAATCAACACCGCATACCACAGTGCCGGACGTGGTGGCTCACGCCTGTAATCCCAGCACTCGGGAGGCAGGGACAGGAGGATTGCTGAGTTCGCAGCGGCTTGCCTGGGCACCATAGTGAGCTCAGGGCCAGCCTGAACTACAAAGCGAGACCCTGTCTCAAAAAGCAAAAAAAAAAAGAAGTGAGACTTAGATCACCAGAGGCCTAGAGAGGGTGTTCCAAAGTTTCAAGAAACCAGCAACAAGCTAAGACCTGTCTCTTTATTTGTAATTCAGGACATGACGACAAAGATACCAAAAAAAAGCATTCGTAACACTTGTATAGGAGTTTTTGGCAGGAGACAGGAAAAGAATGAGACGTTTTGTTAGGAGAGGTCTGTTCACCTAGTCTAAGAATCTCACTGAGACAGAGACAATGGCCAGATCAAACATCTCTCAGCACAATTTATTGTTGATTCTGCTGACTCTTATCCTACAGATCTGCTCAAAACTTAACCGTGTGTTCCAGGAGCCCGGGAACTCGTACTGTAAGATCTCTTCCTTTTCACATTTATTTCAAGAACTCCTCCATCTAGAGTCTGCCCACACCTTCTCCATATTTCATGTGTTAACAAGCAAGCTAGCAAGTGGGGTTCACATTCAGGCAACGGAACTGCATACATGGGTGACCCCTGCCTCGCCAGAATCACAGAGCACCATTGGAGAGGGAGCCGGTTGCAGGGGCCGATCACAGTTTCCAGAATTCTAACTTCATTTTCTTAAAAACTTTCCCCTCCAGCTCTGATGCAGTCTCTCCTCAGACTTCGAGTACTGCCTCCTTTCTCTTCATCCTCTATCAGTGGCCTATATATTGAGAAAACGGAAGTCATCAAAAGAGAATTATTTTTCTTTTGTTGTTGTTTATTTTTATCTTTATTGGGCCACTGTATATGCACATCATGTTCACACTCAATACTGGGAAAATTACTTTACTTTTCTATGATCCATACCACCTGTCTCTCAAGGGTTCCCATTTGCTGTGTCTCCTCCCTTTAGATTCTTTGAAGTGGCTATTCTGTCAAAACCCAAATCCCTCGTTGTACTTTAAATTTCATGCTCTCCGACCTACCTGAAGACTTTGCATCCATGTTTCTATCTCCTCTTCAATAGTATTATATATTCTTTTCCCACTGCATTATTCCTGTCCACATACAATCTGAAGTAGCAGTCGTCCTAAAAATTAAAAAAGAGTAACTTCCTTCGACATCATTTAACTCTGTAAACATCCATTTTCTGCTTCCCTTAAAACGGAACTCTTTGAAGGAATTTTCTTTACTTGTTATCTCTGCCTTTCTGCCTCAGCTGAGGCTTTATTCCCACTACTCCAGACGATGTATTGCTTTCAGAACTGCTAGAAATTTCCGTCTTGATAAATTTGCTAGCCAATTACTGTCTCCTTGTTTGATCATTCAGGCATTTGCTCCAATTGATCATGCTTTTCTCTCGAAACATATCTTCATTTGGCTTTGGAAACACTGCTCCCTCCTGGCTTTCTTTCAACTTATGTGAATCTCTCAACTATATCAAACTAATTCCTCTGCATATGTTATTCCTTTCTGATGAAGTAGCCATTTCTGAGATTTTGCATGGTACTTCTTTCATTTAATTTAGGTTTTCTTCTTCGTCAGGGGTGCCTTCGTGCCTTTCTCAGTGCTGAGATACAGTACCCAATATCCACAGCCTAAAGGAAAAGAGATTTACTTTGGCTTACGTTTTCGGCCGTGGTTGGATGGGCACAGGGCAAGAAGGATGTGGTGGAAGCAGAAAGCAAAGGGAGGGGCTGGGAAGTCGTTCGCACCCTCTAGGTCACGCCTTAAGCTCCCCGCTCCAAGCAGCCCCCCCCCCCCCGCAGCAGCCGCAGGACCGCGCTCCTGGATCTGCTCGCCTTCCTCGTGACCTGCCTGCATGTGCGTTAGCGCCCGGAAGTCACTGCTGGTCCGAACCATAAAAAACGGCTTTGCCTGAACTCGCACCTTGCGGGAGTTCCCCACTGCTGACACTGTTCACTCACCTTGATGCAGTTTTCTTCGTGGAAATCGCTAGTTCTCCTGAAACTATAGTTTATGTTTACTTACTTACTTGTCGGCTATTATGTCTAAATACTAAGAAAAGTATCTGACATACAGCAAACGATGAATTAATCTGTCAAATGGAAAATAGATAATATTGTAATTAGAATTAGATGTAGACATGGGATATAGCGAGTAGACAGAGACTATCATTAAAATATATAGTACCTCAGTTTATGCACTTAGTTTAAGATTTTGGGGAAGATGGCAGCATTTGTGTTTGTGTGAGAAAGACGGCCGTGGTCAGGTTGGTCACCCCATGCGGAGTTTGCAGATGGAACCCAAATTCTGCCTGGTTCTTGTTTGCAAACAGAAGCATTTGTGAACTGAGGTATTACTCTATTGGTAGATACATAGTCGTGTTAAGAATAAAACATAATTAGTGAACTTGTGAGTGTTCAATCCAGAAAGTAACAAGGACATTTAAGCTAAACATTAAAATAACACATCAAAAATGTAAATGTAAAATAGCAAAGTGATGGCTTCTATAAGATACCCAAAAAGGATTTCCCATGAACCCAGAAATTTTTATTTTTAAAAAGCCACTATTCTTGCAAACAATTTTGCTATCACCTACCAATAGAATTTATAAGGATTATTTTAAAAAGCTACTCTCTCAGAAGATAAAATGCTCTGAAGGACTCCTTTCAAAGATTCCATGTATGTCTTTTTTAAAAAAAAAAAAGACTAAATAACTATCCATTTACTATAATTTCAGTGATTTGGAGAATTGTAATATTAGTATTTAGAAGGATGCAACTTTAAGAGTATGATTATATCTGGGAAGGTGCCGTTTTTCTGTTGCTTTTTTTTTTTTAAAGCATTACAAAGTAGACAAAAACCACAGCAGTGAATTTACAATTACTCTGCACTGTGAGATTGCTATTTGAATGCATGAATAAGTACTGCTTCACTACTTTTTAGGCTACAGTTGTATGACCCACCACATAAATGTTTATGAGCTGCATTTATATGAATTGTGTGTTATTTCACTCATCTATTTATCCTCGAGGTTTAGACACTTAATCCCTAGGTAACCTACCTGGATTCCTCTTTCCTAGTCTATACCACAATTTCTACTGTGCCTAAAATGTTGTTGTAGGACATAACCCAGTAAATGCATTTTGTCTTCATACCACACTTTCCTTTTTTTTCCTTAACTTCTGGATGATCTTCCATGTTGGTAAAGTTTTTTTTTTTTTAATTTGTGAAAACCACAGAACTTATACTTACATAGGATCATTTTGTTTTGTTTTATTGCTTTTGAAACAGGGTTTTATTATGTGCATAAGGCTGGCCTTGAACTTGCAGCTACTTCATTCCTCCCATAAGTGCTAGGATTACAGACTTTCACCACCAAGCCCATAGTCCTTTAACTGATCGTTTAAAACAAAAACTGAAAATTCTTGACCTAAACCAAGAAGGAAAACTACAAATGAAACAACTTTAAATTCCATGAGTAATTACTGAATATATGTCTATGTACACTGAGGCACTTTGCCACATATCTGTTACATACAAATATGAAGTAAAACAGTCACTTCTTTCAGCGTATAGAAGAGATTAACTGTGTTGTCATATAAAATATGAAATAGTGAATCTCTTAAAAGACAAAAGCCATGATACAAGGTAGAAAACCATTCCAAATTTATTTGGCTTTGAGGAAAAATATGAACATGGTACTGTAAGGAAATAAAAATAACAGTTATGACTTCTCTGGCATCAGGGAAGGTTTCTCCGAGTTCCTAACTTTTGTCTTTGGACTTTTGCCTGGCACAGTGGTCTTGCTGGCTGGAATGGGGAAAGAAGGTGCAGCAGGGGAGTGAACTTCACTCCTGTATGTAGCTTGAACTTGAGTGTGACAGGGGCATGGGAAAGCGTGTCTGCAGCAAACCGTACTTTGGCCCCGTCCTGTTTCTGAGTTTCCGCCTATATTCTTCAGCTTACTTAGAAGCTCAGAGGAAAGTGCACTCAGCACATCTGAAACTGAACGCAGACTTCCATCTGCCCCGCCTCACACTCCCTAGGAAGCTTTTACTCTTCTTTGTATCCGTAGCATCAACCAGATTTTACCAAAGTAGAACTTTTACCCTTCTCCCTCCCTAATATTCAGAGCTGGAAGAACATTTTACACTGTGAAACTGCCGAATTACACTGTACAAATAAAAGTAGAGAAAGTTTAAAAAGTTCAAATCAGCTTTAATTCCCTTGGAGAGCAAGAAGTCGTAATTACTTCATCCTATAGATGCACCTATGCACGTGTCCAGGTCAGGCAACTACGTGCCAATCACTTTTGTGAACGACATTTTCTTGTGTTTCATTGTGATAAATGTATTTAAGAACTCTTGTTTTTCATGTGCCTAAGCCTCTCTTGTCATTTTCAGCAGGCCCAAGGATTCTTGCCTTTATGAAAAAAAGAAATTACCTTATAGTAGAGTTTTCATCTTTAAACATTAAATAAAGTGAAATGATTGCAGAAATCTAGCCTTTGTCACTAGTGGAATAAGACCATTATAGTTAGAGTTATCTGTAGAGTTTTTGATCAAAGAGATCATATTTTAGGGTTCATATTTTCTCTACTTACTATAATTCCTACTTCTAAGAACATTAAATGGAAACAAAATTCAGCTGATCAGATATACCACATTTAAGTGGACAAAGTACAGTGTTAACTCATGAACCTGAATTTTCATCAAAAGAAAATTTTCTGTGATTTAAAAAAAGTATGTACTGGGCCGGAGATTTAACTCAGTGGTTCTAGCACCTGCCTCGCAAGCACAAGGTCCCGAGTTTGACCCTGGTAACCACATACAATGCTGGGCATGGAGACTCGTGCCCACCAGCAATCAACACCACAGACCACAGTGCCAGGCGTGGTGGCTCACGCCTGTCATCCTAGCACTCGGGAGGCAGAGGCAGGAGGATTGCTGAGTTGGAGGCTTGCCTGGGCTACATAGTGAGCTGAGGGCCAGCCTGAACTACAAAGCGAGACCCTGTCTCAAAAAAAAAGTATGTTCTAACATGGTACTAATTTTTTAAATATGTGTACACAGTAGCTAACAGTTTTTTTGGGTCATAATCTATAGTTATAAACAATGTGACCCTTGACAAATCAAGCTATCATGAAGCTTATTCTATCAATAACATTTTCAGCCATCATTCCAATTCATTGCTTTTGTTGAGATAGGAACTAATTAAAAATGAAGGCATATAGCAAATACATCACCGGGCTTATTTTCAGGGCTATATTTATGACAGAAGAGAAATACTTCAGAAATTTAAAATGCAACCAAGCTATAATCTTGAGTAATCCAAGTCTTCAGTTAATATTAAAATCAAGTCACTGAACAGAGATATTTAATAAACTCCTTTTTTAAAATCTTCAAGGAAAATCCGCATACACGTCCCCCTGTGCATCCGGCTCCTCTCCAACCTGCTTCTGCTTTAATTCTCTCCTTGACCTTTACGTAGAGGAGGCAGATGAAATGGGAAGTAACTGCTTACTGCCAGCCGTACCGTCTCTCCGGAATGTGTTTTGCCTTGTGACCTTTAAATTATGGGGCAGATAAAATGAATCTCATCTCTTCTTATGGACTTGATCTGTGGGTCAAGACATGTTTGTTTTTCATCTGTATGAAAATGCTGGAGGCTGTGGCTGCCACGGGAGAGGTGAGGTCAGGCGAAGGCCGGGATGACGATAGGAGACGGGCGTGGAGGAGGAGCGGCGTCTCCCGGCGCTGGCGCTGCAGGGCTGCGCCCGACCGGGCAGGCTGTGGAGGGAGCTGCCTGTCCGGGAGGAGCCGGGCGCGCGGCGGCTGCGGGACCGAGTCTGGGAGCGATCGGGCCGGGACGCCGCTGCCCGCCAGAGTCCTGTGAGCACCGATGTAACGGCAGGGTGAGCCCCGTAGAATACCACGGGTACTTTCGGGGTTTCCGGAGAAATTGAGCTATATTCTTACTGTCAAAAAATGAACGTTTCATAAAGCCTAATAATAGTGACTGAGACATAAAAAATAAAGTTGGATTTCCAGCCAAGGTTATCTGGCTTTGGAAGTCAAACACCAGTCATCTTTCCTTGGGAATTCCGGGGATCGCTCACGACGCGTCCGTCAGTCCGCGGTTCACGCGCGCCGAAAGGGGGAGAGTCACGTAGGGCCAAACGCCTCGCGGCGGTCAGCGAGTGTGTCCTGAGCGCGCCGCGCCCGTGTCTCCCGCCCAGATATCGACGAGTGCGGGACCGGCAGGCACAGCTGCGCCAACGACACCGTCTGCTTCAACCTGGACGGCGGCTACGACTGCCGCTGCCCCCACGGGAGGAACTGCACGGGGGACTGCGTCCACGGCGGCCGGGTCAAGCACAGCGGGCAGATCTGGGTGCTGGAGCGCGACCGCTGCTCCGTGTGCTCCTGTCAGGTCAGTCTCGGGGGCACATCCGAGGCGTAGTGGGCAGGGTTTTGGGTTTTTTTCTTTTGAGACAGGGTCTCGCTTTGTAGTTCAGGCTGGGCCAGAGCTCACGATGGAGCCGCCGCGAACTCAGCAGGCCTCCTGCCTCTGCCTCCCGACTGCTGGGGTGACAGAATTTGCATGGATTTTAAGGCGCTTTGGCCAGAGTGCCCGTGGGTGGAAGCAGGAGAGCAGTGGGGCAGAACGAGCCGCTCGCCCACCCCGTCCCTGGCTTCCTCTGTTCAGTCTTGCGTCTCTACACCTGAAAAACGCGGCTTGAAGTCCCTATAGAATAAATTAACTTTGCATAAATATTCGTATAAAGAAATTTACTATATGTATATGGTAGGCAGCTGCCATATAGACACATATCTTTACATATATGCATGGGCTCCTTACAGAACTATATCCCCAGCCTTTTTCTTTTTATTTTGGGTCAGAGTCTTGCTGAATCATTAAATTGCCCAAACTGGGCTTAAACTCATAATATTCCCTCCACTTCCCACAGTGCTGGGATTACTTGCAGGCACCGCTACCTGTAATTTTCATTTGTATTGTGGTATATCTACCCCATTATGCATTATACTGCAATGTATTTATCTACTTACATGTTGATAAAATTTTATTACTAATTATGCTAACTTATCTGTAGTGATATTATCTTTAAATAAATACATAAGGGAAGTCAGTATACACAAACTATGACCCAAGAGTTAAAAGGTCTATTTTTATGCTGGACGTGGTGGCTCACGCCTGTCATCCCAGCACTCGGGAGGCAGAGACAGGAGGATTGCTGAGTTCGCGGCGGCTTGCCTGGGCACCATAGTGAGCTCAGGGCCAGCCTGAACTACAACGCGAGACCCTGCCTCAAAAAGCAAAAAAAAAAAAGGTCTATTTTTCAGTTAAGAGGTTTCTATTGTGTGTTAATAGTAGACTCGTTATAGTTAAATGAATAATACTATTCTGAAAGAGATTGGTAACAGTTTGTAAAGAGGAAAACAAAGTCAAAAATATGGTAGAAATTTAGCAATATGTAAAACTTACTGACTAGCTACCAAATACATTATTTGCCTTCACAAAAAACAAATTTAGGTTAGTATTCAAATTACTATACTACCTACCCACACACACACACACACACACACACACACATACAAGGGCCTGTGGTGATTATCATATTACATCAATCAGAAATCTGCTGGTCAAGTCCTTTGAAGAAAATTGTGTAGAAAGAAAATTGAGAATCCTCCAGCTTGGCTAATTTCCATATATTAGCTACAAAATAGAATTTTAAAGAAATTTATTATGTTAGGTAAAAATTATGAATAATCTCACCCTTCAGGTGACATTAACATACTGAGAAATGAGAGTTTCACATACTGCCTTTTCCCCTTCACCTACAGAATGGATTTGTTATGTGTCGACGAATGGTCTGTGACTGTGAGAACCCAACCGTTGATCTTTTCTGCTGCCCTGAATGTGACCCGAGGCTCAGCAGTCAGTGCCTCCATCAAAACGGGGAAACCTTGTACCACAGCGGCGACACCTGGGTCCAGAACTGCCAGCAGTGCCGCTGCCTGGTAAGTGGAGCTGCCTGGAATGGCTCGGAACCCGAACAGAAATGCTACCACCAATGCCAAGTACCCGGCCATAGCGCTGGCCCGACGAGGGAGACCAGATACAGGGTCCGAGAGAAAGCGTGCCGGAGGTGGGGTGACGCTTGGCCTGGCCACACTGTGGCTGAGAGCGAGGTCTCTTTCAGGGGCATTTCCGCTGCTCAGGAGAGGGAAAAGACTCCCCACCCCCAACTTCGCACTCACTTACAGAAGTACAGTTATGAGTCCAACAGTGGCATTCAGGCAGGACAGATTCTTCTCTCCAACCGAAACTCGTTAACTCTGTCTGCATAGATCCGTTCTTTAGACTTAAAAGAACAACAAACAATCGATGTATTTTTCCCCTAAACTGTTGTCAGTGCTATTCTAGTGGACGCTTTGTTTTGCACATTCTATGGATATTTTAATGACTTATTACTTGACATTACTTAATAGACATATTAAACTTGGATTTAGGTATCTATTTGTGAAACACTACATGACATTACTTGTTAGACATACTAAACTTGGATTTAGGTATCTATTTGTGAAACGCTTCCTGAAAACGAGGAATAACAACTTGATAAAGAAAATACTAGTTTTTTTTTTCAGTTTAATAAATTTGTTTCCTGTTGGGTGTGGTGGCTCACGCCTGTAATCCCAGCACTTGGGAGGCAGAGACAGGAGGATTGCTGAGTTCGAGGCTTGCCTGGGCTACACAGTGAGCTCAGGGCCAGCCTGAACTACAAAGTGAGACCCTGTCTCCAAAAAAAAAAAAACAAACAATAAAATAAAATAAATTTGTTTCCTTTCTAATTATGCAAATGAAAAGGGAAATCGCTTTCTGTGTCTCAGTAGCAGAAAGGTTCACAGAAGAGGCTATTTTGAAGTGATAGCGAGATCCCCGTCTATTTGTGAGAAGATATTTAAAGACAATGCTTTTTTGTTGCTTCCTTCTTTATACTTTACCCCCCAAATCAATTAAAAGAGCAAGGTCACTTTCAGTGCCTGAAGGGTGCTTTTATCTCTGAAACCATGAGATTCAGAATAAAAAAGAAAATAGGACACAGGGAGAGCTACATTTTTAAAAGATAAAATTTGTGGTTTTTTTCACATGGACTAATAAGCTCAGTTACTAAGCATGTGTTTGTGTGGTTTTGGAGGATTTCAGAGTTTCTGTATCAACTTTTCTGTTGAAACTGGGACACAATATCTGATACCCACGACTCAAAGAAGAGATTTACTTTGCTCAATTTAGTGTCAACAGACTCCAACTCGAACATGATAGAAGTTCTCGGTTCTTAGTTCGTGATGGCTGAGAAACAGAGCCAGGAAACAATGCCAAGAATGAAATGCCAAAGGGCCAGCCATAGACCCCAAGGCTACCCCGCCTGGCCCACCGAGGTGTAGAAACATGCTCCACTAATCCCCAGAAAAGATCCCCAAATCAATCAAGTTGACACCCCCCCCCCCCGCCACATCTCACCCCTTTTCAATTTATGGACTTTCTACCTAAACACGTCCCCTTAAACTATACTTAATCTCCACATTAAAAAAAAAAATAGTAAGTTCATAGTTCCACATAATGTAATACAAATGGCCTATGGGCAGATAAATGAATAAACGCAACTGTCCCTTTCTTGATCTCCATAGTTCCACCATCTTTTCAAAGCCCAAGACAAAAAAATCTCTTCTAACTCAAGGCAAATTCTTATCGGTAAATCTCTAAAATTTTTTAAACATTTCTTAAACTCCCCAGGCACAATGGCATAGGGTAAACCTGCTGCCTCCTTAAGGGAGGAATGGGAGATAGGAACACAACCAAAGCAAGACCAAAACCCAACAGGTAAACATTAGTTCCTACAGGATCATATGTGGCATCCAGGCTACATAGTAGTGACATGTAAGTTCTAGTGGGTGTGAACAGTCCTGCCCCTAGTGCTTGGCTGTTTGCAGCTCACATGGTTGGTCCCCTGGGCAGGCTGTGCTCATAGTGCGCAGCTCTCCTTGCAGACACATTCCTAACATCTCCAGCTTCCTGAATCCTCCACCTGCACCTTTGGCTTCATTTCCACAGCCTCATACACTGTCCTGTCTGAGGCTCCTTTCCTGACCTCCATGTCCTTCCTTTGAAATCTGGGTGGAGGATTCGCTCCACCCACAGCTGCTTCACTCTGCATGCCTATAAAACCAGCACCCTGTGAATAAGACCAGGGCTGGCACTGGTGCAGGCTATAACCGGGGCCCTTTGGGCAGTGGCTGCAGTAGCCTTTGAGTACCTAGGTAGATGAACACAGGAAACCAATTCCCTAGGGAACTCTTCTATCAGGGGCCCAAGGATTCTCTTTTCAAATGAAAAACTTACACTGTTAGACCTTAAGGCATATGATGAGTGGCTATTCTTAAATACCCTCAAGACATCTTTCTTCTTAGCCCTGCAAAAAATACTAGCTTCTTTTTAATTTTATTAATCTCTTGATCAAGCACACTTCCTTTGGTCTCAATATGATATGGTTCTTTTAAGTCAATATTTAAATCTTTGTGTTCTGATTTTTGACCCAAGTTCTCATGATAAATAATAAAAATAGCAATTAGTACCTACAGCTTGACTGTTGGGATAGCCCTGAATTTCCTCTTTCATTTCAATTAGTTCATAGCCTTTATTCTGTCTCCCATAAAGGCTCAGTATGTTGACACAATGTAACTATATTTACCAGAATGTAGTACACATGATCTCTGTACTACTGCCGATGCTGTCATTCCTGACTGAAGCCTCCCGAGCATGGCCTTTACTGTCTGCATTCCTGTCAACATTCTAGTCTTCTGTGCTACAATTAAAATCAGTCATCAGACTGTAGCATTCTAAGGCTTCACTAGCCAATATCTCCAAAGTTTTCCAAATTTCTTCCATAAATCAGTCTCAAGGGCTTCTAAATCATGGAATCAGAAGTAATCACTGCAATGACCCCATATTTCTGGTCCCAATTTTTTTTAATCTAGTTTATTGGTGCATTATATATACACATTACAATTACACTCCACATTGAAAATTTATACCAGTATATGACATGACTTAGTTCTCATTTTTCCCCTTTCTCTACCCATCCTACAGGCCCCAGCCCCTGTATACACAAGCTTTGTTTCCTTTTCTTTAACCATCAATTTGTTTCTTTCCCCTCATTATTTAACCCTAAACCCCACTTCCCTTTGAATAATTTACTATTTCACAAAATTGATCATGCATTCTAGAACACATTTACAACTTCAGTTTCTCATACCGGAGAAAAGATACGGTACTTACACATCTGTGACCTATTTATTTCACTGATGAGTATGTCCTTAAGGTATGTCAACACGAGCTCTCCTGTCACTCAATACCTGACACCCATGACTTAAAGGAAGAAAGACGTAGGTGGCTCGCTTTGTCAGGGATTTGGCTCCAAGTGGGGTGGCCCCATGAACAGGGCAGGGCAGAACAAAGCTCCTCAGTTCACACCAGCCAAGAAGCAGAGGACAGAAGTACCAGAAAGCAAGGGATGAAGGGCTGACCCTACGGTCACACCTTCATGACTACCCAGACGTACTCCTGTGTGGATCCCAAAGGCAGTCAAGTCGATGCTTCCTGCCTCACTACCGTACTGTACTGAAAAATGCATCACTAAACAAAGAAGAACCATCAAATGCCCTTTATGTCTCAGGTTTCCTTTGTAGACAAAAATGTTCTCTATGAGAAGGAATAAATGAGAAATCGGGGGGAAAAGATGAAAGCGGCATCATGTATTAAGAAGTTAGATAGAAACCTCTTTCGCATTAAATACCTTCTTTGCCAGAGAAAGCTAGGGGGATGCAAATTTATTGCTTTGACAGAAATTGTTGTGGCTTTTGTTTTATCGTTCTTCGTTGGCCCTTGATTGTTTAAACATCCAACTGCAATATAGACAGGGCTCTGATGGGGCTTTTCTACATTGAATTCTTTATTGGTTCATTTTATATGCGCATCACGATCACACGCCACATCGGGAATTTGTGGCAGTATATGACACGAGTTGACGTGAGTTAATTCTCATTTTTACCCATCCCCTACCCACCCTGCAACCCCCCACCTCCTGTCCACATACGCTTTGTAGACTACCTGCAAGGTCCGCGGGCTTTCAAGGTCCAAGTGTAAATGTCATGCAAGTAAGTTGAGTATCCTAGAAACATCACCGCCCCCACCTCCCTTTCTGCCTCCTGCATCCCCTCCCTGTCTCTCCCCCTGCCCTGATCCATGTGTTTTCCTTGCAGCAAGGGGGAGTTGACTGCTGGCCCCTGCCTTGCCCCGAGGTGGAGTGTGAATTCAGTGTCCTCCCAGAGGACGAATGCTGCCCGCGCTGTGTCTCAGACCCCTGCCAGGCAGACACCGTCCGCAGCGACATCACCAAGACCTGCCTGGATGAGATGAACGTGGTTCGCTTCACGGGGTCCTCTTGGATCAAGCAGGGCACGGAGTGTACTCTCTGCCAGTGCAAGGTAAAGCCCGGCGTGTTCTGGGGGAGCCCTTGGCCACGCGCAGCCGGCCTCGGAGGTGTGAGTGCGCGTAACCTGGACAAGGCGAAGCATTTCCTTTTTCTATTGCTTGTCCAAATACAAGTGGGAAGACTGCCACTCAGCTTTATTAGTATCCGAAATGATTGGCAAGTGCACCCTCCGAGGTACGTTCTGCGAGAGGGAGAATGCACGGACTGAGACCGGAATGATTAGTAGAAACAGCTTACTTGAATTGCCCTAATATTTCTAACTGCACACATCTTTTTAAAAACTCCAGCACCAAACTTCGTGTTTCTTCGGTCATGATAAAAGACATTATTATTTTATTGATTTTTACCTAGTTCTTTTATGACACCTGTAAAATATATTGACAAAGTAGATACATTACACTTTCTAAAGTGGAAATCAATAAGGCAAAATGGGCATGTTTCTTAGTTTGTTGTGGTCAGTTACATCGACTTGAATTTAAGATCGGTGCTTACCGTATTTTATTTGTGCAGTCGGTGAAAAATCATTATAAAGATTTTTCTCTTTATCCTCATAGGAGAACAGAGAAATGTGCCTTTTACTTCAATGAGAACAAAAATATAGATAATGTAGCCAGAGCAGACAGAGTTCAGAGTGACCAAGTTGAAAGCATTTTGATCATTATTTCTACAAAATTTAATTTAGTGGCCTTTGTACTTCAAACTCATAATTCTGAGATCAACACTAAAACTAAATAAATAATGTAAAAGCCTTAAAAACAACTACAGCAACAACAAAGCAAAGATGTCAGATTTTTCTCAGCATTGCAGGTCTATATCTGGTTTTTAAGTGAACATTCCATTTTGTAAATTTTTTTTTCAATAGAGCAATTTAATTCAGATTCACTTAGTGTAAATTCTTATGAAAGTGCCTTAACATACCAAGACAAAGAAATGTAAAATGATTTAGGCTGTGAGACACCTCTTTCATCTTTTTCAGATCCAGATTTCTAGTTCTTTCAGCCAATGCAATTTGACAATCAAGCAGAGCTTTTTGAGGCAATGTTTGCTATTTTCTGAAAGTACATTAGCAAATGTGAAAGTAGCTATTGCTAAAAGTTAATAATAATGTACATGTGATGTTACTTCAATATATGCTTCATAGGGGGACACTTTACAGGGCATGTCTCAAAATGAGGATGCTAATGACCAACAGGAAATTCTTGCTTATTTTTAATTGTTCAATAGAATTGGATATTTTTACACCCTTATTCTGAAAGATTACTGTCCTAAACAGTGATGTTAAAATTATATATCAAGATATGGCATGAAAATTATACCAAATATAGGTCAGACAGGTAATTTCACTTCAAAAAATGCTTTTACTAACAAGCAGGAAACAGTATTGGGGGGGGGCAGTACAGACCATGAAGGAGCTTATTAAAAACTCCTGTAATCTTTTAACTCTCGGTAGAGATGTATTATGTATTCCAGAAAGTATATTTTGATGTTAAAGTTTTTTCTTGTCAGAGAAGTGCTGATTCCAAAAGTTACTATTCCGTGCCATTTTACTTCTTATAAACACAAATTGTAGTAATATGTTCAATTTTAAAATTTTATTCTGTTGAGAAAAAAATATTTTATGACATTTGTTTTGGGCTAGTTTAAAAACTACAGTTGTGCAAAACTGCTTTGGATCTCGCATGGAGGTGAACATTCATTAAAATTCAGTGTCTTCAGAACACTGATTTTATTTCTGACTTCTCCATCCCACTCTGAGTTACTCATTTTTAGTCAATAAACAGTGACAAACTTGGAAGCATTCTAATTTGATGGCTACCCTATAAAATGTAACTTAGTGGCATTTCTACTTCATAGCCACAACTTGGGTATCTACACTGAACTGAATAAATAACACAAGCATTTAGCGACCCTGCAGAGTGCCACACCGGTCCCTGGGAGTCCGAGAAGCAAAGCCAGACACACTCATTCCTGGACTTTGTCGTGTGCCTCCTTGCTGTCTAGAGCTGTGGTACACGAGCCATTTAAATTAATTACAGTCAAATGAACCTTAAAATTTAGTTCTTCAGCCACCTAGCCACGTGTCAATTGCTTAACAGCCGCAGGGGCATCCTGGCGAGCGTATTAGCACAGGCAGAGAACATTTGTGTCCTCACAGAAGGTTCTGGATGGTACCGGTCCAGCGGTCAGAATACAGCCTAAGAAACCCTGTTTCGAAAGGCACACTGTGGGGAGCCACGTCACTTATGTGACTTTGGGGACCTTCGTTGATCTCGCTTTCTCAGCTCCTCACCTGAAAGGTAGGAGCGCCAGTTAAGCCCCTCTGGGGACGGTAACGTCCCTACTTGAGAGGGTGACATTAGGAATTAAGCGAGACGGCCCACAATAAACTTCACACAGTGCTCAGCGCCTCAGAGTAAGTGCCCGTTTTAAGTACTGGCTGTTATTACGTGCACCAGGTGCACATTAGCAAAGCCGTGGCAGATGAAGACAGTCTCGCGCGTGTGACGGATGCTCTGGGATGCTCTGGGCCGAGAGGCCGCGCGGCCCGGGAGTTGGTTACTTGCTGAGGCCTAAGCGTCTCCTCAGTAAAATGAGACCCGAGGAACGGGCGCTATAAAGGTCGGATTTCCCCTTACGCTTTCTTGAAAATGTTTTCTTAGTTTTATTTGCTAAGATGTAAAAATCCCACTTATCCATGCAGCATCTCAGCGGATGCCTCTTTCCAGAGTGTCTTCTGCAATTTGAGAACCAGCCAGGAACCTGGGGGGGGTAACACGTTGACTCCCCCTTCACGGATGCTGCCCCCAGCTCGGACCCCCGAGCCAGCCCCCGGACGCCTCTGGCGGAGCCTGCAGGGCGGTGGCTTTCTGCCCGAGTCCGGCGGGGCGGGGCGGGGCGCCCGCAGTGCGGCCGGAGGGAAGCCGCCCATCCCCCGGCGCAGCCCATCCCCCGGCGCCGGCCGCCCCGCCCTCGCCTCTCTCCACGCCTTTCTTTCCTTGGCTTCATAGAGACCCAGGTTTGCAGCCGGGTCACATCAGAAACTACGCCGCTCCTCGAGCAGGAACCCTGGCGGGGTGTTTTATTGCTCTTTCCCTTTGGAAATGTGCTGCCCTGACTAAGGAGCTGCCCGTGCTACAGTGTGTAGAGCATCTGCCCTGTAAACTGGAGGACACACTGACAGGGAATCAGAGAAAAACTCCTGAAAGCCAAGGACAGTAAAAGCCGGTCGAGCCTCCTCTTTAACACGCACAGGAGCAGTAAGCAGCGCGGGCTCTGACCCCGCGGAGCTCGGGTCTCCCGCACACACTCAGGGCCGGAAGGCGCCGCGGGGCCCTCACGCCACTTCCGTCCAACCGCCACACGGTTTGAGGGGCTGAGCTCCCAGGGACGTCACGCCGGTCACCTCCGCGGGCCGGTGGATTCGGGGAGAGCAGGCGCCCAGGTTGCGGTTAGAAGACTGACGCCTCCGAGCAGGAGGGCAAAGCCTCAAAATACCACTAAAGACCCTGGGGTGACTGGGTCTCTCTTCCTGCCAGGTTCATGATTCTGCTTAATAGTCATTTACAAAGGATGAAGCCTAGGTCCAACTGAAAATATTCTTGGATATGGACTGGCTTCCCCCCCCCCCCATTTAGTGTGCTTCAAAAAAAGACCAGAGTATTACATTTTCTATTTTAAAGTTGTATCTTATGGAAACAAGACTTTATCATATTAAAGGGTAATACATTTTCAATCATTGCAAGTCAATTATCTGAGAGAAAATATAGAATTGAGGATGAATTTTAACCTCAGTTTTAATCCCCGCTCTATCATTCATTAATTGTGTGATTCTGGACATGCTATTTAAGCTTCTTGAGCTTCAGTTTTTGAACGAACGCGTGTGACTATTTATAGAGATCCTACTGGGTATACTGTGAGGTTGAAATTAGATAATGTATTTTAAATTCCTGGCAAAGTGTCTCACACAACTTACATACCCAAGGAGTGTAGGGAAATTATCACCACTGTGATTATAATAATGACATTCACACGATTGTTACTAGTCATTAGCTGGTTGAGAAAAGAAAGAGTACAAGGGTTCAAAGAAGACACTATAGAAGTTTCCCTCAGTTATAGTATCTTATATTATTTTGACCTTGTATTAAAACTATGTCTATACATACATACATACATACATACATACATACATACATGTGTATATTCCAGCCCTTGCTGACCTGTTTCCTTCATGTCAGCTCTAGGCTAGTTTCTTCACCAACTCGAAATTCCCACCCAGACCTACTTTCAGCTTCGTCACCCTCAGCACCTGTCCCCCAAGAGTCTCTCCTCAGGCCGGCCCTGTGCGTCCAGGCTCCTTGTCCTGGCGCTGTCTTCAGAGGCTGGTGTCAGTATCACCTTCGCAGAGAAGTCTGCTCCGGCCACCGGTCTGCGCGGACGGCCTTTTGTTCCCTTCAGACCACCGCCTCCCTGGTTGGCTCCTGCCCTGGTGCGGGCCGCTGACTGGAACACCTCAGGCTCGGTGACTTAAAACTCCTTTGCGGAGGCTGAGAAGTTCATTTCTCGCAGCGCAAGGTCAAGATGCGCCGGCCTGATGTTCCAGACAGACATCTCCTCCCGGCAGACAGCAGGGGGCGCCGCTGCGCTCTCAGCCCTTTTGCGCAGGACCCCCCTTTACAGAGGCTCCGCCCTCCTGCTACCCTCACCCCCACAGGCCTCCCTCCCCGTAGATCACACGGAGGGTTAGGATTTGGAAAGAACACACATACACGCTCTGGGCGGAGCAATTTTCCAGCACTTTTCATATTTTCTGACTGAGTTCTCTTGGCTGTTCCTTGCTTTCTCCCTCAATAAACTGTGGACGTTGGCTCCGACGTTACTAACCGGGTCTGCTGTATTTAGCAGTGCACTTAGCTTTTAATATACTGAAAACTATTCTGAACTAATAAATAAAAGGATAACTATGATGCCCATTCATGCTCTATCACATGCCAATATATAACTGGGTATAAGAGCTCTGCGTGGTGGTCATGTAGAGCCATCTGATCAATTTTCAATAGTGCAGAAGTAAACTCTACAGATAGGCTTGTATATACTAATCAATAAATGTGAACATTTACTAGTGACTGAAAAATTAATACGTCACCTTTCTTTCCCCAGAATGGCCAAGTTTGTTGCTCAGTGGACCCACGGTGCCTTCAGGAGCTATGAAATTAACTGTCTGATGAGAGATTTCTGTTTCAAGACTGTCCTTTCATTAAAAAAGACCAAAACAAAAATTAAACCTTAAACTGGATGATTTGTGGGCCGCTTAAGTGCAGCTTTGTTAACAGCTGAGTAAACTTTCAATTACGGAGTTTGTGGAGCTTGAAAGCAAATTACAAAAGGGAAATTCTCGCGGAGAACCAGGCCACCACCCTCGGTCTGCTGAACCGGGCGTGACTCTTAGCGAAGGACGAGGCGGCGGCCACGGCGAGGCCCGGAGCGGGCCAGACCCCCGCAAGCCCGGGCGCAACCGGCGCAGTTCGCCTAGATCGGGATCGTCGTTAACCAGTAGGTTCCTCACTGCAAAACATGAAACGTCGGGCAGTGAATGAATTATATTTTCAGAAGTAAAGCGAAGAAGCTATAACATGTTATGTACAGTACATGCTCTGAAGACAAATCTGAAACAAGTTATTGTTATGATAAAATAATGCACAGGCATGGTTACTCGATATTTTCTAACCAGAAAAGTCATTCCTATTTCCTCGTTTTACTGCACTTAATATTATTTGGTTGAATTTGTTCAGTATGAGCTCGTTCTTGTGCAAAACTAAATAAATATTTCTCTTACCTTATAAGTGCGCGAGTCTTTGTCTTGGGCCGCGGGCCTCCCTTCCGCGTGCGTTCACAGCGCGGCTCGCGCCCGGCTCTGCCGGCGGGGACCCGCCTCGCCCTCTCCGCTCTCTCCGAGGCAGCGGCTCCCGCCGGGCCGTGCGCTAGGGGGGGCGCTGGGCGCCCGTCGGCCCCTCGGCCGCGGTGTTCTGCTTGCCTCGTGTCCCGACCGGGGAAGCTGCCCGTCTGGAGTATCCGCGGGGTCTCTGCCTCGGGCCCTGCTCGTCTCGGTTGGAGCGCACCGGCGAGCCCGGCAGCAGCCACGGGGGGAAATCCGGACATGGCTGCGCCGGCCCTTCCTCCCAGGGCACCACCGCGACCGGCTGCCTCACCGAACCGCAGGCTCCGGCTCCCTCGGGCACTTTCCGGCTCGACCCCCGGCTTTCCACGCAGGTGACTCTGCGGGCTTCCGCGGCCCCGGGGGGAGCGGCTCTGGCCGCCCGTCCTCGAGAAGTCCCGCCCTGTGTCTCGCTCCCGTTTCCGGCCACCTCCTTTCCGATGGTCCCTCTGGCAAACCCTCTAATCAGCTCCCTGAAAGGCGCCATCTGTTTCCTGCCAGGATTCTGACATTCAAGCATAAGGAGGGGAATGTGTGGAGGTCGGGAATGTCCTCAAGAATCGATCCTTCGCGTTTGGAAGGAGGAATCCTTCTAAAGGTTAGAAGGGATTATCACGTTCCATGTTAAATTTCCATCAGAATCTCAGGGAAAAGGATAAACATAAATCCACGAGGGAATTTGATCCAGTATGGTCCCATACTTACGTTTTCTACTAGGCTGAAAAGGAAATAAAAGTAGTGCTAAATTAACTAACTTGTAGCATTTTCTTCAAAAACATAGAAATAGAAGATGACCACTACAAAGCTGCAGAAATAGAAAAAGTGACTTAGCTGTCTTATCACCATTGCTATGGAAACAACCTAAGACGGGCCGAGTGGAGGAACATTTATAATGTGTTAACACTCAGGCATGTGTCATATCTATTGTGTGTTTGAATTCAAGTATTTTTATATATCCTCTGGATTATCATAAAGGATTTTTGTAGCTCTTTTTAAAATGTAAATTTTCAGTAAAGCATAAGGCTTATTTCTATCCACTATACTACTACGGTACGTAGCAGTTTAGAGTCCAAGAGGGTTTGAAGATTTTTTTCCACACTGGTTTTTTTCTTTATAAAGGTTTAATGTTTTATATTGATTACTCCTGAAGCAAATAGTTCTTTCAGTTGTGTTTGTGAGAGTTAGAACTGTGTGGACTCGTACATCTGCGTCCATTCACGTAAATATTCAGGGGGAAATACTGTAAACAGAAGACCCACCTCCCAGAATTATTCTCGGCAGATCCCCTACAAGTAGGAATCAGTAAGAACTTCCCCATTGAGAAACAGGCAATTAATGCCTTCTTTCAGACGGCGATGATTAGCAAAGATGTGACGGTTGAGTTATGCCAGCATTATGGGAAAGTGAGAACTAAGAAGTGTCGGGGGCCCCGAAAGGGAGAGGTTCTCACTGAGAAAAGACACAAGACAAGAAAAGGCACGGGGGACCCAGGCTTCCTGACCAGGGCAAGGTTTATGGCTGTCTCCTAGCAAATCTCTGCTTCACTGCAGGAAGCTGACTCCGCTCACTCATCTCCCGCGGGTCTCGCGTTTGCAGCGTCAGGGTCCTCGTTTATCCAGAAAGCACAGCGGGAGTCAAGAGCGTGTTACCCAAGCAGACGGCACAGGCTCGCCGAGTGCTCTGTCTGCGCGCTAAGAAAGGGCCGCGCCGCTGCTCTGGGGCGCGTGGGTGACCATCTCCGAGGAGCAAGGGGCGCCCGGGAGTCCGCAGCTCCCGGGCTGGGGCAGCTGTAGCCTGCCCCCCAGGAGGACTCCCCGGCAGCGCCGCAGCACCGCGTTGCAGTCTTGACCAACGGCTCCTGCTTCCGAGAGAGTTCCTCCGAAGGAGCGCGAATTTGAGCCGAAGGCCCTTAGCGCCTCAAAGCGCGAGTCTTACTAGAAATGGTTCTTCTTACATTTCCTTTGTTTCTGGCGGGGGAAGAAAGCCAACAAAAGCAAGAGCCTTTCCATGTGCTTCTTTAGCGAGTGATGTGAGTAACCTCTATCATTTAACTAATTAAAAACCTGCCGCGTTGCCGTTCTGCTCATCTCTTGTGCTGGTGGAGAGCGCCGGCTGTGTTCAGGGACACCGCGGTGTCACGGAACCCCCTTTATCCGCCCAGCAACGTGACCGTCGCCAGCCAAAGCCGAGACACCCTGCAACCGCCTCACAAAATGAACAGCACATCAAAGCTCGAAAACAGCAGTCGATACTCTGGAGTGCTGGGATACAGGAGTTATTCAGGTGAACAAAGCTGAAGTTACAGACACTGAATAAAAGATGAGCTTCGGTTCACTAAGCATCACCTCCTGGATCAACAGCCCACACTGCTGACGAGTCGGAAGTTCTTCTGAAGGTCGGCAGGGCCCGCAGCACCTGCGTGGTCCCAGTCCTATTGATCTAGTGCTTAAGCACTGATGCTCCTAATTGGTTCTAGAGCAAGGCCTTTTGTCTTTTAGTCGTGCCGATACACAGTGTGTATGGTTCGGGCTGTAGGCAACACAGGAGGAAGATGCTCTCTGCACACCGTGCGGGGTGACGGCCGATCCCCCCCTCTGCAGCAGCCACGGCAGAGAAGTTGCGCTGTGTTTTCACTGACATCCATCATTGATGCACTAGAGTTTTCCACCCTACAGTTCAATGCCTACTATAAACCACTGCTTGCAGAACAATTGCCCTTATTTGGAAGACAAGCAGATGGGAAGGTAAGAGTATCTTGGACTACAGTGGCTCCGGATCTGTGGTCATGTAAACTGGCAGAGAACAGACCCCTCGGAAGAGTTTAGATTAGCGTAACCTGAATTGCAATGTCTTACGTTCCAGCTGTTTGCCAGGAGGCCACGTTGCTGCTCTGAGACTAAATCTCTTTTCATAAAATTGTTGTCATGCCAGATTCTGAAATTTTTCTTGATGCTGAATGACAGATGCCACCATATATGACTGTCGCTACAAAAATACTTCATTAAAACAAGTTCTATTTATCTTCAGCATTAGCAGCTTTAAATCAATCCTCGTCTAAAATCAGTGTGACCGCAGGCAAAGGAAGAAATGATGTCGAACTCCATAAAGTAATTTTCTATCTCTTTCACAAAACCACAGCCATAAATAGGGGGAAACAGGAAAAAAAAATGTGAACTATAATTGTATAGAAAAAGAGAAACTTAGGAATCCGTTCCTCAAAAGGGACGTATGACCAATGAGGAAAACCCAAACCTCCGTTCAACAAAGCATTGATGAGGCCCCACCGTATTCTGGACCTGCTGCTATGGCCTGCAGTGCGATGAGCCCACTGCGCAGGCTGACTTCATTGTCACGGAGTTACGGTGAAGGGGTGTCCAGGAAGCACGGTGAGCCACGTGACTGGATCACTTACTGCCTACTCCTGCAGCCTAAGGCCCGAGGGGAAGAGAACATTAGCGAACAGGCGCTGCCTGACAGTGGCGAGAGCTATGATGCGAAATCAGGCTGGGCTGGGATGATGAGAGGGGCGGGGATGACAGTTTAGCTAGGCGGTCAGAAACCTTCCCTAAGGTACAGGGCTTTAGAGAGAATGAGCCCTCCTCACACCAGGACCCGTCATTACCAGCACAGGGAACTGTGTAACTGTGCACGCAGGGAAGGGGAGGGAGCCTTCTTGGAAGGGTCCTGGCGGACGGCCGCGCCGAGCACTGGCACGTAGGAGACACAGTCGGACAGGCCGTGGGTAGGCCAGCATGGTCCTCCTCACCATGGCCAGGGGTGGAGGTTTTATTGTTACTGATCAGCGGGATCTGGGCCTAATCGTCCTGTAATCCTGTGGACCGCTGTTGTCACCCTGTGGAGAACAGACAGAACGAGGAGTGAGGCGGGACAGGTGGGGAGCAGGAAGGACGTGCGGACCATACAACTTCAGGCATGATGGCAATGACAGCAGTGTGACAGCCAGAAGGGTTCAACAGCAAAGAAGATTCAATGAAATGACATATGTAGGAAGATGATCGCAAAAATGTCACTTCTCGCCATTAGCTCTAATGAGGAAAAAGTTCTCAAACGGCAACCCTAAACTATTTATTACAGAAAAACAAATGGCCCAAAATAGCCAATGCTGTGTGAAAGAAGAATTATATCTGAGGACAATGGAATTTACACTATTACATATACGAAAAAGATACAAAGGTATAAATATTAAGTCCTTGTCTAATAAGAGATAGTTACGTAGATAGGTGATAAAAGATTTGTGCAGACATGAAACCACAGAATAAACACAGTGTGCAAATAACAGAGAGAGAAAGAGTGAGAGAGAGAGAGAGAAACCCTAGGAACCACTCATTCCTATAACTGATGCTGCAGTGAATAAATGGGACTCTGAAGATTGGTTATGGGAACAAAAGCGTAAAAGCTTATTCTTTTCATACAAAAAGACTGCATGGATGTGAAAAATTGATTTAGAAGAAGTAATAGTCTTATAAAAACATTGGGAGAATGTTCTTGCCCTCAATATTTTAAAATAGACTAAAAGACCATACATACATCTTAAAATCATAGTTAATTTGCACTATATGAAACAGACGCAAATATAGACCATAGATTTGGAAAGATACTGACGTGTGTCATTAAGAAAAATGGTACAGGGAGCAAAATCAACACTCACAGTGTCCTGTACACAAAGAAAAATAATTGAGAACAATAATATTCAGGAAAACTTAAAAATTTTTATTACCTAAAAGTCAGCCGAACCAAGGAGGTGAAAGACCTCTATACAAAACTACAGAACTCCGAAGAAAGTAATTAGAGAGGATATTGAAAAGTGGAAAAACATACCTTGTTCTTGAATAGGCAGACAGTACTGTTAAAATGACCATAAGAACAAAAGTAATCTATACATTCAATGCAATCCCTAATAAAATACCAACCACATTCTCCACGGAATTGAAAAGCATCCTAAATTCAAATGAACCCCCAAAATAAACACCTCAGAATAGCCAAAGCAATCTAAAGCAGAAAGAGTAAGGCAGGAAGTATTACGATACCAGATTTCAGGTTATCCTATAAAGCTATGGAACAAACCCAGCAGGCTATTGGCATAAAAGTACCCTACGGAAATAGAAAAAGAGACGTGCGAACAACCCATACACAGCCAGCCTCCTGATTTTTGACAAGGAGCCAAAAATATGCATTGGAAACAAAAAGATAGCCTGTTTAAAAATGGCACTTCCCTGAGAAAACTGGTTAAAATGTCAAAAGATTGTAACTAGATCCATATTCCCGTCCTGTGCTAAATTAAAGTCAAAATTCATCAAAAACCTTCAAAAGCAGAAAGTTTAATACTGCTGGAAGGTAGCACAGGAGAAACGGCTGAAGCTATAGAAACACCTAAGTGCTTTCTGAACAGGAAGTCCTATAACAAGGAAAATAGTGTCGCACATCAGCAAATGGGGTTACATGAAATTAAAAAGCTTCTGCAGAGCAAAGGAGAAACAACCTACAGAATGTGAGGAAATAATTTCCCGCCTCTCTTCTAATAGAGGACTAACTCTATTACACCATGTAAAGAAATTTAAAAAAAAAATCTCCCAAACAAATGACACCGGCAAAACAATGGGCAGATAAACAACAATAGAAACTTTCCAAAGAAGTACAAATTGCCAAGTTCAAGAAGTACTCATTATTTTTAGCCAGGAAGGAAATGAAAATCAGAACGACACTGACAGCCTGTCACAGTGGTTTTCATCACAAACACAAAAACAACAAGTGCTGGCGAGGTTATAGGGAAAAAGGACCCTTCCACATTGTTGGTGGGCGTGTAAACTAGGAAAGCCACACCGGAAATCAGTGCAGAGTTCCCTCAAAAACCCACGAATGCAGGGATGGAGATTTAGCTCAGTGGTTCCGGCGCCTGCCTCCCAAACACAAGGCCCTGAGTTCAATCCCCGGAAACCACATACAATGCTGGGCGTGGAGACTCACACCCACCAGCAATTAATACCACACACCACAGTGCCAGGCGTGGTGGCTCACGTCTGTTATCCCAACACTCGGGAGGCAGAGGCAGGAGGATTGCTGAGTTTGAAGCTTGCCCGGGCTATGACGTAGTGAGCTCAGGGCCAGCCTGAACTACAAAGCGAGACCGTCTCAAAACAAAAAACAAAAAAAAACCATGAATGCAAATTCCATTTGGCCCAGCTACACCTGCCCGGGCCGCAGGCCTGAAACAAAGGCTTCACGATGCAGTGACACAGGCACATCCATGTCTATGAAGAAGCACAGTTCAAAATGGCTCTATTTTGGAAAATCCTATGTGGCCATCTATAGACAAGTGGATAAAGAAAACAGGAGAATGAAATCATGTCATTTGCAGGAAAATGGTTGGAACTTAAAATCATAATGCTAAGGAAAGTGATTCAGACATGGAAAGTTAGAGGTCACGGGGTTTCGCTTGCACAAGGAACTTAAACTATAACTAAATGAGATGGTAAAGAAAAAGGCAGATCTTTTAGAGATGGAAAAAGGGTCTGGGGAGAGGAATG
>PVIC010009478.1:30058-45586 GCA_004025085.1 Thryonomys swinderianus
CCTGTTATGTATTGCAAACATGCATTGATTTTTTTAAAAACGGTCTCCATATATCTATATTTATAGGTATCTATGCATATATATTTTAACTGTCCAAAAGAAGAAAAAATATAAAACATCCCTATTAAAAGGGCAGAAGATAGGCACCGATATTTCACAAGAAAGAAAAAACAAACATGAGTCCTGAACACATGGGAGTTTGCTCGAGGTCACTACAAAGCAAGTGAACGTTTGTATCCGAAATATACGTGACAAAATTGGGGAAGATGGCGGAATTTGAAAGTGTGAGAACGTCAGCTTTCGGTGGAAATATGACAGAAGAGAAACGTGCGACACCAGCAGGATCTCCACAGTCACTTCGGAGGCGCTTCCGTCCGGAGACGAGCCCGTGCAGCGGCTCCAGGCTCCAGGCCCAGCGCGGCCCCGAGGTGTACTCACAGCACAGGCCTCTCCCGGGTCGCCCCTCGCTGGCCACTGTGGCTTCTGGGCTTGACTCGGAGGCATGAGATAAAACACGGTTTCTAGGTTGCACGAGCCCCCTTCCGAGGGCTCAGGGGCCGCCGGAGCGGAAGGGCGGCCCCCAGGGAAAGGCTGCGCCCCGGCTGGCGGCGGGGGGGCCGGAAGGCGGGCTCGAGGTGCCCCCGGGGCCACTCGGGGAGGCCGGGCGCCTGCTGCACCCAGAGGGCACGGGCTGCTGCTGCTGGGGAGAGGAGAAGCGAGGCTGGCCACAGGCCTGGCACGCGGGAGGAGCCTGCCCCGGTGAGGTCTGCTGGCTGCCGCGTCTCTCTACTGTTCATCCTCCTTCGCCCCCAGCTCCGGGAGAAGACCAAGAGCAGCTCCGGGCCGCCCGCAAGGAGCCGTCTGCAGGGCTCTGCGGAAGCTCAGCGTGGCTGCAGACGGTCTCGGGGAGACGCGATGAAGATATTAGCAATAGCATGATTAGTATCAACAGAACAGAAACCACCCAGCCATCAGTGAGTGGGTCTCCACTGAACGAACTTTCCACGTGGACTGCTCCATGGAAATGAGACTAAAAAGATGTGCACGGATGTCTCAGAAAGATGTTTAGTAAAACAAAAATACAGAAGGGCCGGGTGTGGGGGCTCACGCCTGTCATCCCAACACTCGGGAGGCAGAGGCAGGAGGGTTGCTGAGTTCGAGGCTTGCCTGGGCTAGTGAGCCCAAGGCCAGCCTGAACTAGAAAGTGGGACCCTGTCTCCAAAAAAAGAAAAATACAGAAGGTACATGCATAAGAAGATATTTTTTTTGTGGAATTTTAAAATGTGAAAAACAACCTATGTATTATGGATAGATATATTTATACCCGTGTGAGTATCTTGAAATGCACAGGAATTACAGACATAAAATTCAGACGGGGCTATCTCCCATCTAGATGAGGGCCGAGGGCACCACATAGACAGCTGTATAACTGTGCCGCTAATATTATCAAATTATTCTGTGTGCTTCAAGCTTTTCAAAATAATGTAATCTATTTTTTATTTTCTTTTTAATGACACTATATTTACAAATTAATTACGTTTTTCCATTGTATAAATAGATGTTGATTTATTTATAAATGTATATAATGCATATAATTTAATCAAAAAGTATATTAAGAGATGAAGCAGTTTTCCATAATACTCACATTTGAATATTACAAACTTCAGGTGAGCAACACTTTTATACGAAAAAATATAGTAATACCTATGGATTTGCCAGTCCTATTTATTTAAATAAATATGGTACAATTTTAAAAGCAAACTGTATAGAAAAAAATCACCTTTATCTAACAATCTTTGTTATTCTCTTTTTGTATTTTGCTTTTTCATATATCTTCATATTTTCTGTTGCTGCAATGGTAGCATTATTATTTCTACCTTTGCCAGCATTTTACACAAATATTAGTACAATTATTAGATTTCTATGAAATTTTAGAGACAGGTAAATATTTCATTGATTTTTTGGAAATAAAGTTTATTTCCTTTTATTTTCTTTCATTATTACAAATGTAACTCTGATCACATAAGTTATTTCCTTAGACAGTTTCATCAAGAGTAGATTTAATGAAGCAAGTTATAAACAACACTGTATGATGTTATTTAACTTGTTTTATTGCTTTTTCAAAGACAGAACCAACATACAGTGCCTCTAGCAATTTATGGAATTAGTTTTAAAATAAATTTGCTACCAATGAATGTTATCATTTTAATTGTAGTCCTCTATTGTGTTTCTTTTCTATATGTAATGTGGTACATTTCTATTTTAAATTTAATTTCTTTTAACCACTGCAAGGTTAAAGATTTCCAGTTGTCCGTCTGATTGTGCGTGAGCTGCCCATTCATGCAGACATCACCATCACCTGCTTATATCCTCGGCCCACATGGGCACCATGTGGACATTTATATATATTAGAATGAGATCTTTAATGCACTTTTTTTTTTTGAGACAGGGTCTCGCTCTGTAGTTCAGGTTGGCCCTGAGCTCACTATGTAGCCCAGGCAAGCCTCGAACTCAGCAATCCTCCTGTCTCTGCCTCCTGAGTGCTGGGATAACAGGCATGAGCCACCACACCCGGCACTGTGGTATGTGGTGTTGATTGCTGGTGGGTGTGTGTCTCCACGCTCAGCATTGTATATGGTTTCCGGGGATTGAACTCAGGACCTTGCGCTTGCGAGGCAGGCGCCGGAACCACTGAGCTAAATCTCCAGCCCTAATGCACAAATTTTTAAAATACCTTGACAAATTTCTGCTAATATTTTCCTCAATGTATTTTTTAATTTGAATCTTTACTGGTACACTGTATATACACACCATGATCACACACAATATTGAGAATTTATACCAGCATATCACACAATTTAAATCTTATTTTTCCCATTTCCCCCACCCACCCTACAACCCCTGCCCCTATATTCATAAGCTTATTTCCCTTTTTTAATTATCATATTTTTTCCCCTTGTTCCTTACCTGTACACCCTATTTCTCTTTGAATATCTTCTATTTTATTTTCACTTTTAGCACAAAGAATTTCAATATGTATCATCAATAAATTCTGTTTCCTTAAAATTAGGATCACTGTCTCTCCAAATAACTGCCTGTGCACACTCCAGAAATGGGAAACTCCCTACCACCTGGCATTTTTAGAAGCCTCTGTTTGAGTTCCTCTGAATATTCACTGGAAATCTGTTTTTCTTAACACTCAACTATTAATGAAATGTTGGTCCTGATTCTACTCATTGGACTGTCCTGACACAGTCTAGATCCCTCTGCTGCCTGTACTGAGTGTTTCGCAGCTTGCTCTGTCTCTCCTCGTGGAAGATTGCAGCCCAGAGGGCCTCCGGTTGTCTCCTGTCTGTGTATCTGTCGTGGCCGAAACAAACCCTCTACTCCTACTTGGGTTAGAGTCTGACGCTATAAATTGAGACCTCTTTACTAGGCATTTCTATCTTACAGAGAAGAAAAATGTATTTTTCCCAACACACCAAGTGATCTTTTCTGATATATTTGAAATTCATAAATCTATGAAATGCTAAATGAGAATACATTTATATTCAAATTGTATCTTCCCAAGTGTGTTTATAAAATCATCTTTCTAAGGACATATTCAATGCCATGTAAAATCACATTTGATTCGATGGTATATTACTGTTCCATAAAGAATCCAATAGAATGTATTTTCTACTTCAAATTGAATTTTTCTAGTAATTTGAGTTTTTGTCTGTAATAAATACATTTCTCAGAACAGATCTTTGTACAGCATTTCATCATGTCCACAGATATTTTTGGCTTGCTGTGAATAAAGCAGTTGATTTTATTTTAATAATTTGAAATGTTTTGACTGTAAAAGAAAATCAATATAAATGGAATTATATCACTTTGGTTAAATTCTTTCTATATATAGAGCAAGATAGGAAAGTCCTTGGTCACATGATGATTAATAATAAATGCAGAATTATTGCACTCATATAGTTAACCCAATTTCTAACAGTGTTGCTATTCTGTATGTGCCATAGTTTAAGCATTCTAGAGTTTTATCTTTTCATTCAACTCCTGAAAGTAGTTTCTACCTTGACTTTGCCACATGTGAAATATTTTATGGAGCCCTGCATTCATTTTTATAACTGCATGTTTACAGAATGTAATGATCTCACTCATGATGAGTAGATACCTCGCCTACCTAAAGCATCTTGATTCCTCTTCCTTCCTCTCTCCGTATCTTGGAAAGTCACTGCTCCTCTGGTCCCTCTGCCCCTCTTCCTTGGGCTGCTCACTGCCGGGAACTGTCACACAGCCGTCACCCCGAGGGCCTAGCTGCTGGAGCCGCCTGCGCTCCGGGGAGAGGCCTGGCACTCTTCCCTCGGACAGGTGACTCTGCAGGAAGGACGCAGTGAAGACCACGGAGACGTCTTCCGTGACCCCCGACGCACCCTTTCCCAAGAGTCCAGACAGTGCTGGCTCACAGGGAGCCCCCGGATTTCACCAAAAGTGGATTTGAAGCCAAAGCTGCTGTTTGCAACTACTCAGCTCTGCGACAGAAAGGCTAGACCAGCTCACTGTCTGTATAAAAGGAAAGAAATGGGGAAGTGTTTTCTTGTATTTTCAACCGTTTCTGCAGGTTCTGGTGAAAGGGATCGTCGGGACCAGGAAAGAGCGCAGAGCTCCCGGTCCCAGCAGGAGCCTCCGTGGCTCCCGGGCCTCGGGCACACCGCGCCAGCTCCCCTGTCTGGAGGAAGCAGCCTCTGCCCGGGCCCCTCCTCGGCCACGATTTGGGTCCCGCAGCCGAGGCCAATGATACGCCTCCCTCTCTACGGCAGCACCTCAGGAGATATTTCAAAGCTCTAGCTCCAGCATCTGAGGCTTGGCTTCTTATCATTGCCACTCTTTATCTGTAGCTAATATTTGGTGTATTTCCTCAAGTGCTAATGCTTCTTTTTATCTCAATTCCTATTTTATTCTCTGCACTACATTTTCAGAATTTTTAGATGTGCAGACTTAGATTGCTCTTTCAGATCGCCTCCCTAGGATTAGAGTATGAATCAAGTGCTCGCTTCGGCAGCACATATACTAAAATTAGAGTATGAATCAAAAACTGCCTTCATGAACATCAGATTGGAGAAGATGGATAACAGATAAAATGTGAGCTACTAATTAATGGTGTTTGCTAAAGCACTTAGCTTGACCAATCTAATTTTCCATTAGCTATTGGAGACTAACTTTTCCATAGAAAAATGATCAGCAAGCTGAAAATGCTGTGGAAAACGTATTTGCAATACCGTAGTGACAGAAATAGTTCAGTAGGTAGGCAGTGTGCTTACTGGACAGTAGCTCTAGGAGAAAAAGTTGGAAACCAGTGTTAATTGTTCCTGCTAGCTGGTGTTGTCCGCATTTCAAAACCATCGCAGGAGAGATGACTTCAGACAAGAGTTGGGTGCTTTGTAACTGGAAATGAGAAGAAATAAAAATTTACAATTTTGATTTTTTCCCAAGTCTTGGAGCCATCTGTAGCAATGGTTTCTAGGTCCCAGACAGTGCTTGCGACACCCTTTGTGAAAACAATAAACATCACTGAATCAAAGTGACTGTTCTAGAAGCAATAATCACATTGATAGAAAGTTTTAGTCACCTTAAAATATTTATTTTATTTATTATTTATTTTATCCACCTTTCATTGTAAAAAGCTAGGAAGTTACGGGATAAAATTAAGCTACTTTCAGATAACTATCTGGGAGGCAACTTTGGTTATTTTCTTAGTTTATATTGTGTTGTTACAACAAAACGCCAGAAACTGGTTGGCTTATAAAGAAAAGAGTTTTGCTTAGCTTACACTGCTTCTAGGCACCTGGTGTTGGCCTCCTGCGGGCCCTGCTGAGGGCCCCTGGCAGGAAGCGTCATGGGGTAGAGAGTGCACAGCGGAGACCACACAGCTAAATGGGAAGCAGGAGACAGGGAAGGGTCAGGCTTGCTTCCTTATCGCAGCCTTGCATGGATACTAACCTGGGCCTTGGAGAACTACAGCAGCCCGTTCCAAAAGTGGTACTCTAGGACCTCGTTAAAGGCTTACACTTTTGCCTCCAGCTCCCACGGCCCAAAACCGTCATGTGTGGAAATCGAGCTCCCAAGACATGAAACAAACGTCAAGATAAGGGTTGCTAGTGACAAGCCACATTCACACAATCGCAGTGTGTTTACAGTGCATGGTACTAACTGCAAGCAGATGTTTGCAAACTTTTAAATGAAAACCAGGAGGGTAGGCTAGAGGAGCTGTAACTAATGAACATTAAAATGATCTTTAGGCAGTCAGCACGCTGACAAAGCCATGAAGCCGTAAGTCATTGATCACTACAGATGTACCAGATGTACCAGTCAGTAGATTAGAACGCACCTTTCAGAGGGTCATGGCACTGGGGGAAGGGAGAAGGTCTTCTCGGGCTCTTAAGGCCGGAGCCTTTACAGGGTCTGCTCAGTGGGTCACCTTCGGCTAGTGAATACTGTGTCTCCATTTCCATCGCTTCTGCATGAGAACACTTGTTATGGCAGACATCAGGAACAGTTCTAAGTTCATAGGTCATGAGGCTAGGCAGATCTGTAGCTAATGTGCAGGAAAGGGCATGCACTGTGCTGAGGTCCTAGACTTTGACCTGGAAATGAGTTTAATCTATATGTAGGAAAGAGAAGAGAGCAAGAATTTGGTCACCAGAAAGAGCAGACTATGGTACAAAAAAACAACAACAACAAAAAAAAACACCTCTGTCTTCACCAGTATCTGTCTTCTCTTTCTTGAACCTAGAGAAAAACTGTATTTCCAGGCTTCCTTTGCAGTTCCATATGCTTGCCTGGTTATACTGTAATTTATAAAATGTGAACAGAAGTAAAATACTGTAATTATAGGCACAGCCCACAAACCATCCTGCAGTGGAGAACTCGGACACCTTAGAGGAAGAGCCGGAATCCTGCAGCCCCCATGGGGCTCACTGGTCTCTTTGGGCAGCCCCCAAACCAAACCGAACTTGCATCTCACAATTATTTTTAAAAGAATACTATTTCACGACACACAAAGTTATACAGAATTTAAATTACAGCGCCACAAATAAAGCTTGATTGGAACGCGTCCACGTTCACATTTAGGTGCAGATTAAATATAGCTGCTTTCGACCCAATGAAAACGTGCAGCGGTTGTCACGGAGAAGGTGGGTGACGATTTCACTGTGTCCTTAGCTGGTGGCACATGGCAGTGACTAATGATAACTTGGCGGCGTCTGAGCTATGTATATCATTTTATCATAACATTTTATTTTTTCACCACCTGCATTCCTGTCATGTCACAAAAGAAAAAAGAATATACAGGAAGATAAACATAGTCTTCAAACGGTGTGGTTCTAAGGAACAGTGTGAAGTGCCTTTTTCTCATCAAATGAGGTGGCAAAATGGTATGTTTTTATCCACTGGCATCATACTTACAATAGGCAGAAGAAGACCCTCCCCAAAGCCCCCCAGTTGCTATCTCCGGGGCTGTCAATTGTTACTTTATATAGAAAAAGGACTTTGTAGATGCGGCTAAGAAGTCTTGCCACGGACACGTTCAGCTAGTGGTCTCAGTGTCATCGCGATGGCTCTTGCCACAAGGCGGGAGGCTCAGCGGGGAGACCAGGGTGGGCGGGAGGCACAGGCTGCAGGGACGTGGCCGGCGCCCGGGGACGACGGGCGGTGGGGACCTCTCAGAAGAACAGCTCGCGCTTTCGATGCCGCAGGAGGAGGCCAGCCAGCCCAACACCGCGATTTCAAGGCTCGTCCTCCCTGTAGATGTCTTGTGTCCGGAACTAAAAGCCAATACATTTGTGTCACTAAGTTTGTGGCCGCTTGTTACGGCAACGAGAGAAAATGAAAACCGTCCTTGTGGATATTTCCAACCTAAGAACTCGACATGGTATTCTCATTGCTTTTCAAAGGAAAGCAATGTCCAGAAAATCAGAAAATGTTTAGAAACTACTTTCCTCACAAAGGAAGAAGATGCAAAGGAGGCTGCAACCTAAGAAAATTTTCGAGGGTCTAATTTGTTGTTGAGTAGATAATACTGTGAACTGATGGCGTGTTAATTAAGTTGTGCCTGACTCCAGTACCAAAGAAACGTAGCCAGAGAGTGAATTGAACGCTATCAGCCTTCTGATAAAAATAAATTTCTCAAACAGTTAAGGCTGTTGGGAGAAACATAATCAACCAAAAATATGAGAAATATTGCCTCCTATTCTCCCTCGACGGTAGCTCTGCGGCCTGCAGATTGATCTCACTAATGACATGGACGTGGAGAAAATTTGGAAGGTGAAGCAACACAGAAGCCGCCTCCCTGCCCCGCTCTGCCGACTCGTCCCTGAGCGTGAATCTGCTCAGGTTCTTCTCAGGTCTCTTTCGCTGCCCATTACCCATTCTCTCTGAGCTGTCTCTGTGAAGTCCTGGTAAGTCGGTGCCATGTATTTTCTTCCTGCACTATTTTTTTTCCATCCTGAACAGCATTCATCTCTGTGGAATAACTACAGGTAAACATATTTTCAAAAAAAATTGAGAAAGTATTAATTGAGCACACCCTAAAGTAAAATCTCCTAAGATGTGTTCTTAGTGATGGTGATAAAAATATATGTGGAACAGAAAAAGAGGATTTAGTTGGACAAATCCACAATGATAGTGACAAGCAAAGGACTTCTATATTTATCAATGATTACTTTGTGGAAAATATTTGAACTATTATGTGTACTATAGTGAAGCAGGAGCATCAGCAGTGAACTCATCGCAAATTCCATTAAATTTTGTCAGAAGAAAAAGCTGAATAGCCTCATTTCCCCTACAGAGAATATCAAAGGTTTAGGAATGTTAAGAATTTCTTGATATTATCTTTTTTCTTTTTTGTTTAATGTGGAGTCACAGTTGAGTTTTTTTCTCAACAAGGAAGACTGCACTCAGCCACTGTTAGAAGGTTGTAAGGGCTGGAGATTTAACTGAGTGGTTCCAGCGCCTGCCTAGCAAGGGCAAGGTCCTGAGTTTGATCCCCAGTAACCACACACGACTATACCAGGCATGGTGACTCATACCCACCAGCAATCAGTACCACATACCACAGTGCTGGGCGTGGTGGCTCATACCTGTCATCCCAGCACTCGGGAGGCAGAGGCAGGAGGATTGCTGAGTTTGAGGCTTGCCTGGGCCACATAGTGAACTCAGGGCCAGCCTGAATGACAAAGCGAGACCCTGTCAAAAGAAAGAAGAAAGAAAGCAAGAAAGCAAGAAAGCAAGAAAGCAAGAAAGAAAGAGAGAGAGAGAGAGAGAGAGAGAGAAGAAAGAAAGAGAGAAAGAAAGGAAGGAAGGAAGGAAGGAAGGAAGGAAGGAAGGAAGGAAGGAAGGAAGGAAAGTAACTTAGCAGCTTTACCTATAGAATTCTAATCTTCTGTGAACCTAAAATTTCAAGGCAAATAGGAGTAATACGTAAAACTTCATGAACTAATATTCATAAACACTAGTCCTTCTTGAATAATAAGCTGCTTTATGCAGTTTCTATGCTATACATGTTAAAGAACAAACAAAAATCTCCATGCTCTGACATATTTTCTGTGATATTTTTCTAGTTGCAACTGTCATCCAAGCAGTGTTTTCAATATGTCAAGAAAATACAAAGAGATTTTCTGTATTTCCAAATCCATTTTTCAAAATCATTAAATTGGAGAGTTGTTTTCTAAACCTCAATTGGAAATAATTTGCCTGCAATGTAAAAAATCATTATAAGAGAACAACCTAAAAGAATCCTATAAATGTCCTGTGAGGGATAAATGTGTAGGCTAAAGTAGGCACAGCAGCACGAGACTGTAATCCCAGCACTCGGGAGGCTGAAGCAAGACAATCATGGAGAGGTCACCCTGGGCCACACAGCAAGAACTTGTCTCAAAAATCCAGCAAATAAACAAAAAACCTATGTGCTTACACATTTCTATCAGTATTTAGCAGAATTTCTCTCTGTGAAAAGACACTTTTTTTTTTTTTTTGAGACAGGGTCTCGCTTTGCAGTTCAGGCTGGCCCTCAGCTCACTATGTAGTCCAGGCAAGCCTTGAACTCAGCAATCCTCCTGCCTCTGCCTCCTGAGTGCTGGGATGACAGGCGTGAGCCACCATGCCCGGCACTAAGACACTTTTAAAAAGACAAACTATATAAAATTTCATATCTGATCGGCATTACCATTTATCATTTTGATGATAGACTAATTTTGAGCCTCATAGAAGGAAAAATGTATACTCAACAATGATGTCGTTCAGTTTTTCTCATCAGTAGACTCAGTTGTATTTGGTTATTATATTTTAAATTTGATCAAAATAATATTTTCTAAAATTCATTTTCTTTTTATAAATGTATCAGATAATATCTTTGATTTTGTCTTATAATCAAAAGTATTAAATATTTACTATCTGGACTTTATATAAAATACTTTCTGGCTCCTGTCATAGAAGATGGCAGTGCCATTCAACACAGGGACTGTATTTTAATCACTGCATGAAAAGTTGATTATTAAACGTATAACTGGGGCAGGGCATAAATGAGAAATTAACTTTTGTGATGGTAAGTCACTAAAATTCATGGAATAGCAAGTATTATTTCCCTAATTGCATGATAGAAATGCACAAAGTCTTTTCACTGGGAAATACGAAGGAACTTCAAGAAGTGCCTGTTGATACATCACCCAGTGCAAAGTAAGTCAGGAGCAGTAATTTCCTCTTTCATTAATTCAGCCAACGTTGAAGGCTGTGTGAGCCAGGTAGTGTGGAAGGTTAATGTGATGCTTCCTTTTGAAATTCCTAATGTGCACTTATTTTTAATTGCACAATTTAATTTATATGCATGCGTGTGTATTAATAAATCTCAGAAGCCCATGCAATCACTTGTTCAGTGGAAGCCTTTTGTTTAGACCAAGAACAGCCTTTTTTCCTCTCCAAAATGAGGAATTTCTCATCTCTTTAGGAAGAAACTATTCCCTGCCTGCAGACTAAACAAGAATAAATTTCAAAATCTGAATGGAACATAACTGAAATATCCCCAGAGAGAGTACTATGCAAGTTCCCATAATAAAGAGCAGCCGTCAAATTGCCAGTATTTGTCCCAGGTGTACGAGGAGCCAGAGAGAGCAAAACAGAGAAGAGACACGTCTCTGCAGTTGGCTGGGACTACAGACCTTTCTGGAAAGACTGGAAATCGTGTGACCCGCAAAGACCAAATCTACCCTCAGAGGGAAGCAGGGCCAGCGGACTGGCTTGGGGCATGATGGTGGTCACGGAGTGTGGCCGGCTCCAGAGACCCCGCTCATCGCCTGAACTGCCCGCTGGTGTCCCAAGCCCGGACACCTTAGCTTTCTTGTTGTCCTTTCAAGATGCAGAACAAACAGGGAGGGAAGGGCTGGAAAACTGAGCAGTCAGGTATAGAAACACTTGGGCCTCGCTGCTGTAGGACGGCGGAGCTGTGAGAAGTAATCCAATTCTGGAACTTTTTTAAGACTCGGAATGGGATTTGGGGTGTATGAAAGAATGAAGTAAAGATTGGTTCTTTCTTTCACTATATCTTAGCAAATAAAAAATTTAGAAGACTTAAAAATCAATAAGGAAATTGTTTTATTTGTTTATGGGATTTCCTCCTCACTTCCTGATAGTTTTTATTGAAATGTGAAAACCTGTCCTTTTCTATTCTTTTTTTTTTTTGGAGACAGGGTCTCGCTTTGTAGTTCAGGCTGGCTCTGAGCTCACTATGTAGCCCAGGCAAGCCTCGAACTCAGCAATCCTCCTGCCTCTGCCTCCCGAGTGCTGGGATGACAGGCGTGAGCCACCACGCCTGGCACCATGGCATGTAGCATTGATGGCTGGTGGGCGTGAGTCTCCACGCCCAGCATTGCATGTGGTTACCAGGGATCGAACTCAGGACCTTGTGCTTGTGAGGCAGGCGCCGGAACCACTGAGCTAACCCTCCGGCCCTATCACTTCATTTTTTATTGTCTGTTTCTGACTAGCCACTAAGCTTCCTGAAGTCCGAAGTCTTCTTTTGTTCATCTCTATATCTTTATCTTTCCATTAATGTTTGTTAAAGACCATGCACACACATGTACACACACACCATACTACACAATTTCAGAAATGCCCTGGCATGGTGAGCTAAGCTGATTAAGGAGCCCTTCCCTTCCTTTACAAACACACAGACATAGAGTGAATAACGCTGACATTCCTGATCCAAATCCCGCTTCTGCCCGCGCAGGCAGACGGAGAGCAACATACAGAGCCAAAGAGGACGGGCTTCGAGGGCCTGTCGGGGAGGCTACTGCTTGTTCAGCGCTGCGCTGTTGGGTCGAGTCAGCTCCCCAGTTATGGGAGGACAGTGGGAGCCTTGTGTCTGCCGGCTCTTCAGAGAACGTAAAAATGCAGCGCGCACGTCGGGCAGCCTGACTCCTCTGGCTGCGTGAAACGGGGGCCTCATGGGAACCTGCGCATATTTTGTAATTCGGTCATTTACATCTCCTGTTGTTGTTGCCAGACCGCAATTTTAAAAGTATATCTAAGCTGTACTTAAAAGCAAGGATGGGCTGAATGATTCCCTGACTAGCAGGACCCACGCAGAGCTGATACCACTGCGTTTTGCTCTTCTGGTAATTCTGACTCTAGATACCAAGTCCTGTTTCTCTCATCCCACGCTTGAATGAGAAACATGACTTCTTTTTCAGATTAGCTTTGCCTTTCTGTTTAAACCATCTGCAGGACACTTAGCGCCTTCTGCTTGATAGACCTTTGTTTCTTTTGCCTCGTGTTTCTCTTGGCCTACCAACCCAGGCTGAAGTGTGCACAGGCTACTCTTCCCACACCAACCTATATAAGTGGTGTGAAGGCAAAAGAACTATTTTTTTTTGGAAGCTTCAGCCATGTCCTTCAGCAGAAACCCGTGGGTCTAGGTCTAATATACAATCTTACTGCTTAGTAAAGTTTCTTAGGTGTGACCTCAGGTTTGGATCTAATAAGGAATAGTTTGGAAAATAAATAATCATCACGAACCACTGCCCAGAGGTCAAAAGTGGCGTGCATTAAAGGCACAGAGACGTGCAGGGACCATCGGCCACCAGATCACCCTACCCCGTGTGTTACAGTTAACCGTGACGTGTCAGCTTGACGCATGTGAAGACTGCCAGGTGGATCAGTGGTGTATCTGTGATTAACTGAAATGTGCCCCCGGAGACTGTAAGGCTCGACCCAGGTGTGAACAGCACTAACCAAAGTCAGTAGGCTTGTAATTTGGACAGAAAAAAGAAAAACAGAAAATGTTTCTTTTTTTCATTTCTTTTCTTTTCTTTTCTTTTCTTTTCTTTTTTTTTTTTTTTTTGAGGAGCTCCTATCATTACCACTGCCATCTGACATAAGTCTCCAGTCCCTTCAGCCTTCTAGAACGGATTCTCCAACCTTCCCGGTAGACTTCAGCTTTATGATCCAGACTTGCCCGAGTGATCTTCAGGCCTTGGATCCTTCAGTGCTAATCGGTCCTCCGGCTCTCCAGCACACAGCCCGCCATCTTAGAGTCTTCTCTCTGATATCTAGCTCCAAGGCCACCTAATGAACCCCTTGAATAATCATACTTAGATTTTATACTGACTTTGTTCGTCTAGAGAATGCTAACTAACACACCGTAGTTGATGCTATTTCCAAAAACTGTTTCTGGTCAGTGGCAGTTCCCGTCCACGGTCTCCGTCAGGAGAGGCGGTTGTCCCTGTTCCCTGTGCTGGATTAGCCGGTCGTACGCTGGGGTGTCTCCTTTGATCTCAAATGCAGCTCCTTTCCCTACAGTCTGCACTGTAAGCCTCACTGAGGGTGAGCCTTTCATTTTATAAAAAGTGTTTGTATTACAGATCTTTGTCCCAGCTTTTGTTCTCAGTCTTATCTTTGATCCACGTTTCTGCAGGTGGCATGTATTCACTGCATGTATGATAACTTTGCTTCGTTACAGTATAATAAATGCTTAGTTTTTCTACATCCTTAGCAATGTTAGAACCCTAGAACCTTTATATTCCATTCCCTCTATCTTCTCATGCTTTTGTGTTTCTCAATTTTGCAAGAGACATCATTCCATTGTCCTTCAGCTTTTGTCATTTCTATTCTGTATTAAAATACTCACTTTCTTCTGGCTTTCCCAATGCTTTTCTCTTGTCTTTGTTATTTCTTTAAAAAGTTTTACCTGTATATGACTTACTGTTGTTCTGACCAAGGACAATAGCAATGCTTCAATAAGTGGCTTCATGCCTTTCATAAGTTTTAGAAAAATATTGTTCATTGTTTATCGAATATTGCTTTTCCTCCATTCTCTGATTCCTTTCTTGATGAGACCCTCCATACTGCAATGCTATTATTTAACCCAGTTAGTTCCTTTAACCCTAAATTCCATTTCAACTGATTTTAATGTTGCTGTACATGGTCTCTTTATATTTGCTCTTACCTGATGGTTCTTTATCCATCAGTCTCTTATTTTGTAAAGGTGTTTTTTTCATTAAATGGCAGATGATCAAGGTGGACTCACAGAAACCCCCAGCTTCCCTAGAGCCTCTTTAGGGAACAGAAATTGTTTCATTCACCTTTTCTTTGCTGTGACACAGTATCTGAGATTTTTGGCTCACAGTTTCCACCCACAGTCGCTTGGGCTGTGAGACTTTGGGCCTACGGTACTAGCACATCACAGGGGAACGCAAGATAGAGCAAAGGCACTTCTCTCACACAGTCAGGAAGTGAAGAGAGAGAGAGGAAGGGGTTGGGGTTGGGGGTCCCCCGTCGCCTGCAAGGGCGTGAGCCCCGTGACGTAACTTCCTTCCACAGACTCTACTTCCTGAACATTCTTCACCTGCCAGTAGCACCACAGGCTGGTGCCTGAGCCTCCAGCACGCACCCTTGTGGGCCATGTCAGAGCCAAACCGAACAGAACTGAGGTAGTGCCGTTCCTGCTTCAAGGCTTCCGCAGTTGGAGGAGACCTGGTAAACTGAAGGTGTTTCCTCCATCTTCCGGGAGGGCTCGGTCCTGCTCCTTGAATAGTTTGCATAACCCCGTTCTGCGCCACATGACCCACTAAAGCTAGTTTTCTTCGCCCTAACACTCTGCGTGCCCCCTTTGCTTCTTGGTTTCTGTACTGAGCCCTGTTCTGAACTCCAATGTATTCCTCTAAACTGCAGGAGATGTTGGTTAGGTTGCAGAATGTGAGGCGGGAGCTGAACCTTCCACAGCTGCCTCGTCTCGCGGAAGCTGAGGCTCCTGAACAGGCCCCATGTCACAATCCTGCCTTGAAGACGACGGGTTCATGGGGTTTAAGTGTGTGTGAGCTCACTCAACACCTGCGATCCTCGCCTTCTGGAGCCTTTTAAAGGGGCCAACTTTGGCCTTAAGAAGTAGAACTCCTATCCGGCCCTTCCTCCATTACAGCGATTAGAATAGATAGGGCAAAGATTGAGGATATAAATGTGAGACAGGGTCTTTGAGTTTTCCAATGC